>JZLH01S0409183.1:14902-27943 GCA_001188425.1 Eucidaris tribuloides | reverse complement strand
CCGCCATTTATAAACACAGGTTTTAGTGTCAAGTCGGATGCTGCAAAATGCTCAAAATTCCTGAAATGCTTAGATTATAATTGTTTCACCTGGGATGAGCAAATATTAATCCCAGACGTTCCGTTCACGGGAAAATTGCATCTTCTAAAATGTTTTTTTAAGTATTCCATAATTATGAGCATGAGTGTACTTTGTATTTGTAGTGAACAATTTTGGGAATTGTTTGGGACAGAACGAATGAGATTTCAGGGTATATAATGACGAAAAGCATCGTCTGCAGAGCATTAAAGTGATAGGCTAACATTGTGGAGCTTCAATTTAAAAAATTGTCAAACTTTGATATCTGAGCTACATAGTAGTGTTCAGATGGACAAATAAACACCCTAGAATACAAAAGTTTGGAAAGTTACACTGCCAATGGCAAGTTATGCATGAATAAACAATTACAACTCGGGGCGAGTTTTAATAGCCTAGGTGTACACACAGTAAGTCTGTGGGAGGAAATGTGCAAGTGAATCTGGTCAACTGACGATTTTCACTTTTTCAAAGCACTAAATAATCATTTTGAAATACATTTTTTTCAGGGCTTCATTTTTAAACCTCATCAAAGACACTGGTAACATGGGGAATCATGTGGCTCAGATTTTTTTAATTGTGGTAAATGTTAGCCAATACCTTTAAGCATGTCTCGTGTCAGATTTGTTTAGAATGATGGGTGTGAAAGTTGAAATTGTACTAGCTTAGATGAACGCTAATGAGTTTAAGAAGCTAGCTAAAGAAACCTTACTGGGATGTCTGAACTTGAATGAAGCAAACGATGCATCGAAGGAGAATTTTATTAAAAGATGTTGGAAAAGGTAGTGACCTATCCTTAGTTCCAGTAAGAATAATGTTAAATATATTGTTCTGTTAATGGGTGATGGCTACGGTGTATACCATTCAAAGTGAAAATAGTTGTTAGGAGGATATATGATTATAATTCAGATTTATGCCCCTTGAGCACTCTACTGAGCGGATTTGGCGCAATACAAATCATATGTATTATTATTATTATTATTATTATTATTATTATTATTATTATTATTATTATTATTATTATTATTATTATTATTATTATTATAACTGGTTTAACACTTTTGGCCGAAAGAACACAATGACTCGAGCTGAATAGTTGAACAGATGTTGACACAGTGAAGCTGTATCGGTATATCAAAGATCTTGTTTTCATCGTCAAAATATTAGGAATTGCGCAAAAAAATCATCGAAAGGTATTCCTCGGGACATCTCCAGTTTCCGTCTGTGATGCGTTCGCTGATCACAAAGCTTGGCGTGGACACTCGACGCGGTGTTTGTCACTTGTTGCTACAAATCTGATACAATGATGCTAGTAGCAAAATATACCCTACAGTGAATCATAAATAAACAAATCATATCAATGTTTTTTCACATGTACAGTGTAGGGGTGTGTGTGCTTTATTTCATTCTAACATGATAATTAAACAAGACTGTAATGATAAAATCCATATTGTACCTCCAGGAAATCATTTTTTTTTTTTACACTTCAAAGGCAGATGAAACTAAATTAAATTCGGATGAAGCTGCTTGTAAACTGACGAAATTATTTTGTGCTCGAGCGCTCAGTGATTGTGACCGGCGAATTGAAATTGTAATTGACAATGCTGCGCGTAAACAGTGTCAAACAGATCGAAAATGCTGTGAAATTGATTGATAAAAGACGAAGTTGAAAATAGCATTCTCATCGCCCTAGCATCACAAGATGAATCGGAATTGACAATATTCATAGTTTGGTGAAAACAGTTTCAAAATGTCTGGAAAAAACCTATACTTAAACCAATGCATGAATCAAAATGTTTGCAGTTCACTGTTTTAACGCTGTAAAGATTTATTTTATGCCTATAGAGTATTTATGTTTTACTTATCCTGTTCATCGAAAAGTGTCTTTCATTTTGGACCTTTGAGGCCTGGGGCTCTGAGCTATTAAATGTATTAATCATGATTAAAAACCTAAGAATATAAATCGATGGAATTCATACCGTTGTTTTCAAGAAAACTTTATGCTGTAAAAGATTTTACAATAGTTAACTGGCAACCCAACTCCAATTTTTATTTTTATTCATTTGTTTTTGTATATCTTTGTTTGTTTTGCATTTTATTTATTTATTCATTCGGTTGTTTGTTTATTTATCTATTTATTTATCCAAAGTAATGAAGTTTAGAAATAAAACCAAATTAATATAATTAGCACAGGTCATTCAAAAATTCAATCTTTAGGTTAATATCAAAGTAATGGCAATGTATTAAACGAGAATATGAAATGCCTCATGGAAAGAAAGCAAAGGCTTGTGAGACTAGCAAAATCCCAAAATAATCATCGCATGTGTATTAAATTCATGATATTGCATAGATTATATTTCATTAGGATCACAACTAAATTTTGATTCACACAGCAGTAGATAATAAATTTATATACATGTATAATAGATGCGGTATACATAAAGTAGATACCATTAACTTAGTCATTTACGATTAAAAATACAATGTCATCGCTATATATTTATGGATCTAATTAAAGCATTAGACACCATTTATCACGTAATCTTACTTCATAAATTAAAGGGCAGTGACATGATTGGGAGAAATAAAAATGCCTCTTGAACCGAACTGGTTGAAAGATATATCAATGGATACACCAGCTGGATTGTATATCCTGGCTGGAAGGATTTATCTTGAATCTGTTTACATAAGCCTATTCAAGCGTGAACATAGTTTCTCTCGTGTCCCGATAAACTGACCTCCCATAGAACCCTACACAATAGATTTGTCTGTCACAAGACATACAGATGGCATTCATTTTAGAACGAGTCAACTTGTGGCTACCAAATTTTCACAGTGGTATCCTTGCACAGTTCACTTAATTCTTGAATAGTTTCACCCTAAGTTGATGACTACCCCAATCATGTCATTTACCTTATGAATTCTTATCTTGGTTTCAATGTTACTTACCAAATCGGCAACAATTATGTTTTTGATTTTCGATAAGAATCTCTCCAGGTAAACATCCTATATGGAAACCCTCACGGCTCCTCACTTGGACCATTATTATTGTAACATATTTTAATGACATAATCAAATACTCTTCTACTGTCTCTTTCATATTGTTTGCAGACGATTATTCTTATAAACACTTAACTGAACTAATCACTACTCTAAACACAGAACTACAAGACATTATCATCCAAATTAGAATCTGATAAACTATGCTTAAATATTGCATTTTTAATACATTTCGAAACTTTGCATTCAAATATTGCATTAACACAAGATATTGAAATTGACAACCTATCACTTCTCCAAAACGACTCAACTAAATTCCAAGGTATTACTAACGTGGGATAAATACATTTATACGAAAGAATATATATCATCACATATTGCTAAGGGAATTGGTATATACTCTGGCAATTCAGGATATACTATTAAATCGTGTTCTCCTTACTTGCAAAACAAGGCCTTCATTATTTTACACAAGCTCGCGCGTACAACTCTTATATTTTATTAATAGATCATTCTTAAAGACAACGATATGGACTGTAGGGCATGGGCCAAAAAAAAAACGCTCTCGAAAAAAAAGAGTTCCTTAGTGTCCAGAGTGGTATTCAAAAATAACATTACAAATTGATGAAGATGAAGTTGCTGATGAGAAAAAACCTTTGTTCTCCAAATTTTACATGCGGATTGATGAAATAATCGCTAATTAGCGAGGCAAATTCTTCAGTCCCATTCGTAGAAGAGGGAATCATCGTTAATAGCGATTTCAAAGACATGAACATTACTCGCTGGATTGCTCTTTACAGCTATGTTATTAATAATTATGAATGCCTGTGGCACTATGCACATTGGAATGCACTGCCTGAGAAGGTAGTCTTTTGTATGAACCTAGCAAAGCAATTCACGCTGTTCTCCATTATTTACAGAATGGCTGCACCCAAATACCTCACCAAAATTCCTATTCAGTTTTCAAACATTTTAAGTTTCACAAAAGCATTGTGACTGCATAGGTTGTCAAGTACTACCAAGTTTGCGAACGAGGATATGATGGAATTACATTCCAGCCCACGTAATTTACTTTTGCACACAGTGAAAGTCCTCGGTGGTTTGTACACTGGTCACGACATTATCAATAAACGTCATAATTAATTAATTTTCTCAAAACGCGCACATGGTATAAGGATAACAAACCGGATTTATGGGTTTAGTAATATTTGAATAATCATTATTAAGGATTTGTAAAATACCACGGATGGGACTACAGAAAATCACGAAAAATGGCCTTGCCCTACAGTCCATTATACGTATTCTACAAACATCGATTTTCTTGTTTAAATTCTGTATAAAGAATTACGGCCCCCTCGCAATACGCAGTAACTTTTTCACGTGTTACAGAAATAATATAATCCTACACTCTAAAACGTGTGTTTAGAAAGTGGTAGCAAAGATACGTTTAGAAAATGTATGTTTCAATTATTGACACTCAGTGTTTAGAAATTGGACATCGATGTTTAGTGATTTGACATGCGACGTTTAGCCTCTGGACATGTTTACAAAGTGATATCTAGAATTTGTTCAGAAAAGCGTTTACTTGCTAAATACAATTTTTACACTCTACACGTGCATGTAATGATATACACTAACGCAATGCCCAAATATTACTGGCACACAAATCCCTAAGACATCACGAACCGGCCATATGGAACATTCTACCGAACTTTATTACACAAACACCATTCGTTCATTAATCATTAATCGGGTAAATTACACGATTAATGATTAATGAACGTAACACTTTTAAGCAAATACGCATCATAAATATAAGACAAATTGATGCAATTCTGATAGCGGTACAGTACTGGGTGCACATGTATATCATTTCCTTAGTACAATGACATGCATTCTGACCCTGATGAAAATAAAATATGTAAGTCCCAGACAAACCATTTTCACACTTCCCTGTAAACAAGAGCCCTGAACCGTTTGTCTCCTTATATCCCTCCACACATCTAAATCTAAAAAAGAATTATTATACTTGTTTGTCACATAATTAAGTTAATAGTTATTATGACGATCCCTGCAATTATTTCCTTAAAGAGGTACCACATTATTTACAGAATATACAACTAACTATACACACTATACACACTAACTGTGTTCTATTTATATTTATAAAATGGTTACGTTGATCCTGTGTGTTATGCGAGTGGGCATTAGTTTTTACTAATGACCGCTCAGATTTTTGAAACCATTTTATAAAACAAATAATGCACATTACGCGTTCGGTCGTTAGTAAAACTATTGACTCTCGGTAACTTTCTAAAAATCCAAAACACACTCGGCCTTCGGCCTCGTGTGTTTCAGATTTTTCGAAAGTTACCTCGCGGTCAATAGTTTTTACTAACGACCTCGCTAATGTGCATTATTTGTATAATCTTAACTTAAGAAGATATATGCAGCTCCAGGTCTGAAGGTAGACTAGGAACTTTTCTAAGAGTAAAATATAATTCAATTAAAACTCAATGGACTATATAGTTCCAACAAAATTGAGTTTCTCCATTTTGTACTATATGTTTTTCTCTTCTACATACATGGTTATACAATATGAAGGTCTAGGCGTCCACAAGGAAGCCACAAGCTTTCAAAAGTCTTCGTCAAAGATCGGTTAATCTCACTAGCAGTCGAGTGCATTTCATTCCAAATTGATCTCACTGAAATCTTGCATCATCTTTTCAGCAGAAGGTCTCATACCAGGTACCTTCACGAAGCAAGGCTTCAAGATACTCTTTACTCTGCTGTCCAATTTGTTGACAGCAGGGGGCGCTACGTCCCTGCCCATGAATTTACGGCAAAGGGCCATCTGATTCATCGCTCGTGGCCAAACTGGTTCGCTGGTGAACATCTCGAGGAATGCACAGGCCGTCGACCACACGTCGCAAGCGGACGTAGCTTTCATACCTTCACCATCGAAGTCGAGGGCCTCCGGAGGCATGAATGAAATAGTGCCGCGTGCTGCTACATGTGTTGACTGCGACATCGTACTGCGAGTTTTGATGTGGGCCAGGCCCAGGTCACAAACGTAAGGTTTATTCGTATTTCGTTCAAGCTGGGTATGGAAAGACAAGATGGGTAAGAATGATAATAAGTCTACAATACAATTATAATGACATATTTGTAACCTCGACTCGGCTGTGATCAAGGCAGCCAATCATCATGACTAAACTGCAACACCTGTTAGGATCATTAGCCTATATTCAGCACACGGCTTTTCAAGACCCGGGGGGGCACTCATGTATAATAGTATGATACCTATGTGCCGCGGTTGAGGCCCCCATTTTCAGTTCCAGAGCATCACAATTTCAGAAGCCACAGAAAATTTTTATTTTTTTCAGTACCAGAGACCCCCAAATTTGCCGTTCCTCGTACCAATGCCTCCCTAAATGGCCGCTCCACATTATCGTACTTTCATTTCGCTATTGATTTTGGCCCAGCCGCGCCGCCGAAGCGGCGCTGATTTGGGCCAGAGCATGAACTTTCAGCACGGCGCGCCGGAAATTTGCCGTGGCGCAGTTCCGAAGCATAGCATTTTTAGGTCTTCTAAGGTCTTAGCTCCAGTTCCGGAGACCCCATTTTGTCGCTCAAGCCTGTTCCAGAGCCCCCGGTTTTCGACTCGGTGTGGCACATAGGTATCACATCGTAAGTCGAGCGACCCCCCCCCCCCCGGTTCCAAGACCATTTGGATACCATGATGAACATCCCAGCGCAGATACATGTAGTTCTTGCAGAAAGACATCCCGACTATGGTTTACAGGGTAATATGAAGAGCTTAGTTCCAAAAGGTGCTAGATCCACTTTAGTAACTTCAGAGAAAAATGCCATTCTCTGCCTGAGTTTGTACACGCATCTATGGAAAAATAAAATTATAACCCCTGATATTTCGTACTTCCTTTTGGAATTTGACTTCCAATTTTGAACTGTAACAAGATAGGATAAGTATCAAAAGTGTTAATGTTAATAACTCGTTTTTGGTGAAAATGGATTTAGCACCTTTTGGAAATTAGCTCTTCATATACATGGAGTGTCACACAAACATGGCCGTTTATACTTTGAATTGTTATAAAGTTTACCCTTGTTGTTGTTTGAATTAGACGGCGATATTATGCATCTGTTAACCGTGGGACTCTCAGATTAACTGGAAAACGACTGTTTTAAACAGACTATACTTACGATGATATTTCCCGGTTTGATATCGAGATGAAGAATTTTTGACTGATGGAGAAACGTGATCGCCGACAACACTTCTCGAGATATTGGAATCTTCTCATTGAAGGTCAGTGGATTACCATCCTACGAGAGTAAAAAAAAATAATAATAATAATACATAATATGGTCCAGAAATGAGACACTTATTACAAACAGTTTGGGAAAAGCAATGTTGCGGTACAATTTAGAAATACGCAATCAAGAATCATTTGATCCTCACATTCATTACTGTCTGGATGAAATTCGATTTTACCCTCTGCCAGTGTTGTAACAAGTCAAGTCAGTGACTCTAACTCGGGTTGACTCGAATCGCATTTATCCGTGACTTGACTTGACTCGAGTCGGGAAGGTAAAATGACTTGACTCGAGTTGGGAGCCTAAATGACTTCACTTGACCTGACTCGAGTCTCCACAATAAATGACTTGACTTGAATTTGATTTGAGTGCCCACTGACTCGAGTCTTCCCAGTGACTCGAGTCAGGCCCAGTGACTCAGGTCAGTCCGTGTGACTCGAGTGTATAATTATGTGTGCGGGAGTGTAGCTTTATTCACTGTTGGAATCAAGGCACAGATCTACAGTTAGGTACCGCAATTGTAGGCCTACGTATGCAGCGCGAGCATGATTATTGTGCAGTGTGCACGCTGCATGACTGTCGACGCGCGCTCGGCTGTGATGGCATACTATGGAAGCTAATTGAACTTTGTGGCAACTAAAATCTGAGTTGACTTGATTTGACTTGACTTGGAAATTGTCTTGACTTGACTTGACTTGGAAATTGTCTTGATTTGACTTGACTTGACTTGATGAAATGTCTGACTTGACTTGAATTGGGCAAACTAACAAATGACTTGACTTGACTTGTGACTCGACTGTTGCTGACTTGACTTGACTTGTGACTTGACCCAAGGGTGACTCGTTACAACTCTGCCCGTGTCTCATGATATAGCAAAATAACACATACTCAGTCGGTTATCTTAATTTTAAATCCATGTTTAAAGCAAAAACCGATATACGCCAAAAGATTTGTTTGCTGTTTTGATAACTTGTTAAAATAGTTGAATGTTTTGACAGGCCTATGTTATATGACAAAAAAATCTAGTTTGGCAAATCTATCCAATGTAAATTTGTCTATTTAATCCTGAAAAAATATAATATCAGTCGATTTGGAACAAATGGTGAATTTTGGGGGCAAAACTAATGATTTTTAAGGATTTTTTCGAGGTTCGTAACTTCTATCCAAGAATTCAGATGGAATGTATGGACAAGTTCAACCTACATAAGAATGTTTACTCACTTCGGAACAAAACAAAAGAATATCTAATGCTTGAATTGTAAAAATGTTCGAATCTTTGTTGCATGTATGAAGTAGTTTATTATGCTATATTGGCATATCGGTTTTGAATTTAGCATGCTTTATGGACAAATCAGTTTTGCATTAAAATATTTTGTGAACATATCAGCTTTTGCAGCAAACTCTAAATATTTAATTTTTTGGTTCTAGTAATATGGATGTAGAATTTTTTTCAAACGTGTAGCCAATCATTTATTGTCTGATACCATTTCAATAAAGACCTCTACAGAACTGGTTCCTCCTTTGACCACGAAGCAGTAAAATACACGTTGTTTAAAAAAAAAAGAATATATATATAATACTTTCTAGCATTTAAAAACTTCATTTGTCTAAGTTACTGAAGTAATTAATAGTCGTTATTTATACAGCTCTATCTAACTCTACTTGTACCAAAAATAATAATCTCTTTCGAGTGATGACCTGACTCACGAGGAAATACTAATTATTTATCAAATTCTTAAGTTTTAGCAATACAGCAAAAACATACGACTGATGGTAAAGCTCTGAGTACTATACTGCAATACAACTCCAGATATTTCGCAAATGACATGCTGAGTTAAAAACTGAAGGGGTTAATCGAAGTCGTACCGTGAATATGACATCCTGGAGATTTCTGCCATTGATGTACTGCATAACAATTAGAACTTCACCCGTCTTATGACCAACAGCCATCAACTGGACAATGTTTGGGTGTAGCGCTCGTCTATTTCAAATACAACAGGAAAGACGGAAGGAAAGAAAGTGATGAAGAAGAAGAAGAAGATGAAAAGGAGGAAGAAGGAGAGGAGGAAGAAGAGGAGAGTGGAATAAAGGAGGAGAGAGGTTTGAACAGACAGCTGTTTTTCAATTTTCTAACATAACCTTTTCTTCAAGGATGTAATTTTTATAATTATACTGTAAAGTAGTACAAACATTGATATTAGCTGCACTAAATGCATCCAACATTGAGAAAATAATTGACGAATTAATCCTGTGATAAAGCCACTAAAATGGCAAATTCTTTCCTCTGCACGTTTATTTTAAAACCTAGGAAGACACCCCTTTCATAACCCTTTCTTCCAGAACAGAGAATCGAATACAACAATGTATAGTTGTTAATAATGCCATTTATCTTTAAAGCTGAAGATAAAACAGTGTAGATATTGCTATGAGCTTTCAAAAATGAGATCAACAACGAAAATTTTAACCACAAAATAAATCATGAAACAAGTGTATTGGAAAGACACACTTCACAGTCTGTATTTCCACTCTAGAACTCGAGATGGCGGTAATAAACACAAAAAAAGTAACTACCCCCTTTTTCAAACTACCATAATTTTTTAACGAAATACGTTTTAGCAAAATAATTTGATAGGAACATTTCTACACTCATTGTCTAACATCTGTGTGAAAATAAGATTAATCCGTCAAACCATGCATTAGTGAGCATGCATTAAAGGCGAAAATGTCACTTTTCAAAAGTCACAGGAGTCATTTCTTATGCCAAAATAATGGTAAATAATGATTTTATTTCTTTGTTTATAAAGTGTGCTCACTGAACCATGACATGGTTACAACCTCTTTTGTTCGTACAACATGTAAAGAAACATTTTGCTGAAAAATATCGGATTTCAATTTTTTCAATAAACTTAATGGATTTTGCAAATTCAAAATCAGGGATGGGAATTTTCAAATTGAGCTCACTGAAGCGTAAAATATGCGAAAAATGCCGAAAGAGGTTAAAGGAGATTAAACGGTAGATGATTAACATAAATACCGCTTAATCATTCAACAGAAACAGAATTTGTCAAAATCCTGCATCACAAATCCCTCAAATGACCCTTGTGACTTTTGAAAAGTGACATTTTTGTCTTTAATACGTGCTCACTCATGCATGACTTGACGGATCAATCAAATTTTCACACAGAAGTTAGTCAATCAGTGCAGAAACACCCTTGCCAAAGTATTTTGCTCAAAACCGTTTCGTTAAAAAGTTATGGTAGTTTGAAAAAGGGGGTAGTTGCTTTTTTGTTGTGTTTAGAATTGATTGTATAAACACTCGTCAAGTCAAAACTGTCTTCACCCACAACAAATATTCCAACAGAATCTGTCCCACTGTATTAAGTGTCAAAATCAACCCCTAAACATCACACTGAAAGTTGACAAAAATGTTGTGAGGGAAAGTGGTCTAATTTGTATATGGCCTGTGTCATTGAAGAAAATCAATATTTGATGAATGAATTTGCATCAAATTATGTGACAAACATTCTAAACACATAATTCCCATGGCCAGTTATCATGGCAAACACATTTGCACATTTATATTTAGAAGTTATTTACATAATGCCATTTGATATTCCATTCTATAAAAAAAAAATATAATAATTGCAGCTGCACACACACAAATCACGAGTTCAGCGTCATGATTTTTTAATCAGGACGCAAAAGTTATAAGGAATATTTGAATTTTTGCTAATGACGGAATCATTATTATTTGCATAATATATTTGGCCAAATTCTTCAATCTAGCGAAAGTAATTTATATTCACGTAATAAAAGAAAATGCATCCAAATACTGTACAAACAAATAAAAAAAATCCCGACCAATTTCATCATTTCCCGTCATATCCAAAATCTTCTAAAAAGGTTGAACACGAACGTCTGCATTGATAACCCCATTTTAAAATCCAACCAGTTTGGCTTCTGAAATTGTTCTCTACAGATTTTGAGATTTTGAGATTCAAACTTATGACAAAATCATTGATTCCCTTCTATGTTTTTATTGTTTATGTACATGTCCCTTATATCCCAATGGAGATTAAGTACGAGTTAACTCGTGTTGGGTTCTATGAAAACTGCTTGTTAAAGTAAAAGAATCAAATCGTCTCCAATTGGAAATGATAGATGTTTGTTTACATATGTAATGCTTAATTGTGTCTATTTATGGTTGGTAAATTGGTATATTTATATAGCTTTATATTTGTTAGTTTTTGTATATTATTATAAAGGGTGAACACACTATATTTCCAATTGGACGAGAAATAAGAACGTCTGAACTTGTATAACATATGGGAATGAAACCACTAAAGGAACGAGAATGCTACTTTCAATATCATTATCTCAAAGGCAAGCAGTGGGGAGTAATTAGTATCATCTGAAACTCACTGATGGATTGAGGTCTCTTTGTTCACTTCTTCCTCTTTGCTGCCAGCTGTGGATATGATCTTCACTGCTACTTGCGTTCCCCTCCATTGTCCTTTGTGCACTTCACCAAATCCACCTTTCCCAATCATGTCACCAATCTTCACCTCCTTGTCTGGTTCTGTGATGATGTGAATTCCTTGGAAGGAATCTTCTGAAAACAAATCACAAACGATTGAGTGATGTTAACACTTTGGATGCTGGGTTGTTTTGGACTTATGTGTCTAACCTTTCAAAAAGTGTACGCTTTTCTATAAAAATACAAATGCTGTCGAGACAAGACATTTAGTTGGTTTGGATCAATGTGCACCGGTGGGCCGATAGAACCCAAAGTATTAAGAATGAAACACAGACGCCCATACGCATGCACCCCAGAATGCAAAACAGTAAAAAGAAGAAAACTTTAAATATTCGAACCAATTTTGACAAAGAATAGTTGACGTCTGATACATGTACAGTCCTGGACAAAACTTGGGAATATGATTATTTCTTTGCGTAGCCCTGTTTCACAGTGAATATTCCTTACGAAAATGACCAATTACCCTTGCAGAATATATCATCACTAAGTTCAAATGAGATCGACTCAGGGGAGAAACCAGGATAAAATTTTAGGAGGGGCGAAATCCGTCGGGAAAATTTTGCCTGCCAAACAAATTGTTTTACTAGCCAAAATGCAAGCCGAACAGCGTCCAATAAGCGGTGGTAGTGGGCCGACGACGACAAAAAAGACATTTTTGCCCGCCATTTTTTCTTTTCTTACTAGCACAATCAACAAAAATAGGAGGGCGATATTTTCGAAAAACAGTAAAATACCCGTCATTTTAACTATAAAATAGGGGGTGGCCGGCCACCCCATGACCCCCTGTGGCACAGCCCCTGGCTCTACTTCAGGCCAAGAAACCTTTTCCTGATATGACTGAAAACTGCATTTGGTAGAAAAATATATTCCAAACTTTTGTCCATGACTGTATAATGAAAATTACCGTCGTGCTGAATAAAAGCTTTATACACAAACCTACATAAAACGGTAAAAACACCAATTTTGTTGGATTAACGGTCAATGCCATTCACACACACACACACACACACACACACACACACACACACACACACACACACACACACACACACACACACACACACACACACACACACACACGACACACACACACACAC
>JZLH01S0409183.1:590-13881 GCA_001188425.1 Eucidaris tribuloides | reverse complement strand
AGTTTGGTTATTTTGAAAGCTTTATGCCCAAAGGTCATATCACACCAATAACAGATTCTGAATGTCTGTCGTTTTTTTATTATTATTATTAATTATTGACCCCGAGACCCCGGGACCCCTGAGATTTTTCAATAATTAATTAAAAAAAAAATCGGAACACATTCAGAATCTGTTATTGGTGTGATATGACCTTTGGGCATAAAGCTTTCAAATAAGAAAGCTACGCCAAAACTAAAGTTGGGCTTTGATTAATACTTTGTATTAAATATCAGTATTTGCCGATAACAATTTTTATACCCATCCCAAAAATATGCAAATAAGCTAATTCGCACCATGCATCTTAATAACGTGGAGTTTACACGTTGAACTCACATGAAACTGATGCTTTATTTCGAGGGTTGTTCGTTGGATTTTGTTCACTTAACAAAATAATGCATCGATCCTCCCGAATCCGTATAGAAATTCATTGATGTTCCGTCCATGTTTACGTTTACTTCTCCCGATCTTTATTGAACATTTTGATAGTTTTCGACTCGAAAGTGGAAATTAGTTTTTCTCAGTTTCCATTTTGGTGACACATTTTTTTCTTCTGAATCGTCCAAGTTGTAAGAGAACGCCATTATCAGTAATGACAAGAACTACACTGTTAAGCGAACTGAAATTACAACTTATCTCGTATCTGATTATGTTTGTCGAATTAAACATTCAACTTCACTGCATCGAAGATTAAAAATTCAGCTTTTGTTTTTCACGGATTGAACTTTCAAATTAATTGCCTCCAAGATTAAACTAAATTGTAAATAGAAAACTTTACCGTTTCACAGACTGAAAATCAAACTTCTCTATTTCACAGATTGAAAATTAAACTTTTATTGTTTGGAAACAAAGGAAAATGTAACCTTACCTTTTCTCACAAGCGTATAACCCACTTCCGCTGAAATGATAACAAGTGCATTGAAAATCAAATGTCACTGTTTAATGGATTAAAAATTAAGTTCGGGTTTACGAATTAAGAATTAAACTTCACTGTTTCAGGAATTGAAACTAAAGAATTAAAGGGCAACTTCACTGTTTCACGAATACAAAATATAAACTTCACTGTCTAAAGGATTAAAAATTCCACTGCACTGTATCAAAGATTGAAAAATCAACTGTCGTTTTTCACGCATTGAATATTCAATTTAATTGTCTCCAAGGTTGAACTAATTTGTAAATAAAAAAAAAACTTTACTGTTTCATAGTCTCAATATCAAACTTCTCTGTTAAGCAGGGTTGGCAATTTCCCGGGTAATACTGGGAAATACCTGGGAAATACTTGGGAAATGTACTAGGAAATACTGGGAAATACTGGAAAATACTGCAAAAATACTGGGAAATACCTGGGAAATGTACTGGGAAATACTGGGAAATGTACTGGAAAATACTGGGTAATACCTGGAAAATGTATACTGGGAAATACTGGGAAATACGTGGACAATACCTAGAAGTGTACCTTGAAGTTGTACAAGGTCGACTAAATAGGCCATTAATGCCCTTCATTTGGGCTCTTCTTGCACAAATCCACCTTGAATTGATAAATTTCAAATGAAAAAGACTGTTAAAAACCTCTTTTTAATTTTGATAATTTAATTCGGTGTTATTTCACATACTGTACAGAACTACACTGTACATTATTCAAGTGTTACATGTAGCTTTTTTGTGGGGTGCGGCCATCATCTTGCTAAATATACAGGGACAAAATCAATATTTGTCTATGAGGTATGCTGATTTAAGTGTTCTGGACTTATGGAACAATTCAGATATTTGTAGACTAAAATGATTGAAAACAATTTCTAAAATAAAAGCAGGTGATTTTAAAATTTTCCTACTTTTAGAACCGAATTTTCCTACTTTTAGAATTGAATTGGTTGTGTAGAAAATTTGTCTAACCAGTCAGAAAGAGTTCCTAGTTCCCCACTATCAGTTAAGTTAGTTTTTTGTTGTATTTTAAGTTGAATCAAACTTACTGAACAACAATCTCTACATTCTTTAGTTATTATCCTTCAAGAAATAACTTTTTTATAGTACTTCCCCAGCATTTCCCGTTTTTGTCAAAAAATAGCAAGGAGGTATCTACCGGTACCGCCCAGTATTTACCGGCCAACCCTGCTGTTAAGAGATTGAAAAGTAAGCTGTACTGTTTGAAAAAAATGAAAATTTAACCTTACCTTTTGTCACAGGCGTATAACCCACTTCCGCTGAAATGATAACAAGTGCATTGAAAATTAAATGTCACTGTTTGATGGATTAAGAATTAAAGTTCAGGTTTACGAATTGAAAATTAAACTGCACTGTTTCAGGGATTGAAACTAAAGAATAAATGGAAAACGTCACTGTTTCACGAATGCAAAAAATAAACTTCACTGTCTAAAGGATTAAAAACTCAACGTCACTGTATCAAAGATTGAAAAATCAACTGTCGTTTTTCACGGACTGAATATTCAATCTAATTGTCTCCAAGATTGAACTAAATTGTAAATAAAAAACTTTACTGTTTCACAGACTGAATATCAAACTTCTCTGTTAAGAGATTGAAAATGAATCTGTATTGTTTGAAAAATTTGAAAAGTTACCCTTACCTTTTCTCACTGGCGTATAACCCCCTTGCGCTGAAATGATAACAAGTGCATTGAAAATTAAATGTCACTGTTTGATGGAATAGAAATTAAAGATTACGGTTACGGATTGAAAATTAAACTTCACAGTTTTAGGGATTGAAACCAATCAATAAACTGAGAACTTACTGTTTCCCAAATTTCACTATTTAAAGGATTAAAATTCATCTTAACTATTTCACATATTGACAAAACAACACACCACTGTTTCTCACAAGCGTCTACCCCCCCCCCCGAACAAGGGTTTCAATATTCCTTAGTTCATGCAGTTTATTAGAAGGTACGGTGCGGTTCATTCTATCACCTGATCACATGCTGAGATAGGACAACATCCCGGGTGGAGATGGTGGAGATAAGCTCGTAACGTAACCTAATCAGCAATGGTATTATGACTCGACAAAGCGCAAATCCATAACTATTTTTTTATTTTTTTTTAGAGCAAATCAAATGATAAAATCCTAGCCCATAATTGAAAGCTAATACTTGTACTTAAAATGAGAAATAAAAATACATTAATTTGAATGTTTTCATTTAAAACCAAAATTACCCCCACCCCAAAGAGAAACATCCCTAATTCTTTGTTCTCTCTTGCAGGGGTCTGTTTCCCCTGTGCAGTATTTCATGTTCTCCTCTCTACCTCTTCCATGAAGATAACAAAAAGATTCAGATCTGAATTGATTGTCCATCAGGAAATTTGTTTTGCTCACATTTCACATAATCACATAACATTTGACATACATTACATGTAGAAATAACAATAGAAACATACAATTAGATTACTTTTCAAACATTATTGTGAAATGACCTGAGAATAAAGTCTGGATTTGCAGATTTGGGATATGCTAAAGAGAAGAGGAGTCACATGAGTTCATGATCGGTTATACAGGCGGATCGAAAACGGAACAAAGGAATTTAAAAACCGGTGTGTTCTGCAGTTCATCGAGCGTAGTCTTTTTCCAGATCGCATTGTTCATAACTTCTAAAAAGTGGGTGTTGTTAGTTTTGTATGACTTGTTTTACCTCTTGAATAATTTTAGATTCACATTTTTCTCTTAGGTTCTGAATTTCCTCTCTTATCTTCCCTGCAAGTTTGGGGATTCTTTCTAGTTTATAAAGGTTTCTTTTTGTACACCCTGCGTACCAGACTACAGAGCTCGACAGTAGCAAACTTTCTAATACAGACTCATAGAACAGCCTTAAAATAGTTCTGTCTATATGAAACGATTTAAGTTTCCTCAAAAAGTACAGTCTTTGTTGTGAGTTGTGACTTTGAGACGATGTATCTGCAATAATCTGCCCATGTCAGTTTGTTATCGATGACAGTTCCTAATTACTTGTAGGTTTCCACAATGTCGATTTTTTTTCTTTTATTTGAATCATATTTTCTTCCTTTGGTTTGGATGTTCTGAAATTGAAAATCATTTCTTTTTGTTTTAGTGGTATTTAATTCGAGAAAATTTTGTTTACACCAATCTACAAATATATTGACAACACTACGATAATTTTTTTCCTCACCAGATATGAGACCAATAATAGCTATATCGTCGGCATATTTCACTATTTTCACATCGGCAAATAGAGTTGTACAGTCATTTGTATAGAGGATGAATAACGATGCCGAAAGCACACAGCCCTGAGGTGTTCCGGTATTCACCGTGATTGCACCGGAAAGCACTCTTTGTATTCTGACCCTTTACACACGGTTCGGCAAAAAGTCTTGCATCCATAATATCAAAGATGGTCTCACGTCCATTTGTTTTAGGTCTCACGTCCATTTGTTTTAGCTTTTCTATTAACACATGCTTCTGAAGTGTACTGAATGCAGAGGAAACATCTACAAAAGTGGTTCGAGCGTAGCGACCGAGTTTATCAACGTGTTGAGCGATCATGTGTACTAGCGTAAGTATAGCATCATTTACACATTTCTTTGGCTGAAATGATGTGTACTCTATATTTTACCCACATAAGTCACCCGTAATATTTCTTTAAAACCACACCTCCTTTCCAACCTCCCCATTCCCACCTCCTTAGTCCTTTTTTTTTCGTAGTGGGTGTGTGTCCTCCACGGAATCTCCTCCATCCATCATTATCCCCCCCCCCCCTCCCCGGTTAAATACAGCAATAATACAGATTTTGCCCCTACCTGGTTGTGTAGGTTGCAGTTGCCATGGGTAACGTGCCATTCCCCCAAGGCCTGGGTAAGGGTAAAGCTGTCTATATTGTGGTGAGCCAGATTTCTCAAACAAGGGTGAATTCTCTCCAAAGACAACCGACATCACTTCAATACACCCCAACAGGTCTGAGACATCCTAAAATAAAATCAACAAAAAGAATTGTGATTTGAGTTGACCCTTACAAACTTATAACCATTATACAATGTAGCAAATACACTTTTATATGTAAGAAAATACCATCTTTGAACCGTTAGCAAATTATTGGAGCTACAAACGCAGTTGTAGTAGAATTGTAGTGACCGTTAGACTCCGATTTGAATTAATTTCTCGTGGAGACAAAAATTCTGATAGCATAGAAAGTACACAAAACGGCCATATTTTTTGGTGCAATTTTCAAATTTAGAAATAATGGATGAAATTCTGTGAAATGTGGTTCTTTCTGGTTGCAGCTATTAGTTACCTAACAGTAAGTGTAATTTTTACAAGTTTATTCAGATGTAGAATGACCCTCGAGCAATTAATACAATAAAAATTCGTAATTTGTTATCATCCTAGTATACGGTACTTCGTACGTGTCTTTAGAAACATAAATGTGAGTCCAGCACACGCAATACTAATCATACACCTTCCCTTGAGCATGCCGCTGTTACACTTTGTTTTTCAAATAACATTCAAAATGCCAGTGATGCCGAATATTACATGCGATTAAACGATTCCATTTCTCAATCAATTAAAATACGAGGTCATATTTTCTGCAAATTTCTTTTAAACTTACCGGTTTCCAATCGTGTAAATATGGTAGATACACACGTCCATTTGCGTCAACATGCTTTGACGGGTTGATCTGCATTTTTTGTGTCGGTCGTACATAGCAGAGAGGTGGATGGCACGGGTAAGTGTCTAGTATCCAAATGCAGACTGGGATATTGTACTTCTTACCTTGAGAAACAGTCACAATGACAATATAGCTTGAGTTCAATAATATGGTATATAGCTAAAGCTACGACATCTCTCGGATTTTCGTATAGTCCAATGTACCATCGCACTGATGGCCGAGGAAAGGGTTACGGTTAGTTGCCAACTTGCCACCACTGGCACTATATTTGGTAACATTTTGTAAAACCAGATTGTTTTGATTTTATATGAAGGAAGCATTTCCAATCGCATAATTCGATATACTCACTTACTGAATTAGCCCCCATGTAAACCATTGCAATTTGTTATAGCAAGGAAAACAAGCACTAAACCTGTCCACAATACAATTCCCTAGAAATTGAAGAACTGACCAGAATGTATCTGTTGGTTGCCAACTTGGGCTTATATGAGCATCAAAAACTTACAGACGCAGTATATTAGCAAGAAATACACACTAAGGTTCAAGATTGCACCTTTAGCAATGTCACACTGTGAGCACCTTTACTGGTGCAAGTTTGAACCTTTCGACCCTAAAGGTTCAAAATTGCACCTCAAAGGTGTAACTTTGTTCTGAATACTACGAAGTTGTACCCGTAAAGGTGCTCCCATTGTGGCATTGGTCTGCACCTTTAAAGGTGCAAAGTTGAACCTATTTTTCTTGGTGTGTACACTCATGAGGCTCTGAACAATTTCACCCGACCACCCCCCCCCCCCAAAAAAAAAAATGATAGTTACACAGGTCACTAACAGCGAGCGAGGAGGGGGGAGATCGTGTATCAAAAAAAAGTAGACACTCAGAAAAAACATTTATTACGCAAATATTTCATGATTTAGAGATTATTTTTAATAATAAATATTTTACCTTGCGACCTTAGCTATCTTGATGACCACTATTGGCTATGAAAGGTATTTACGCATGCGGAGTGAGCACAGGCCACTTTTACCCAAATGGGGCAAAATGCATTGTGCGCCACAAGGAATTGTGTGTGTTATAGTACAGATGATTAATGCCACACAGACTTGTGCGCTGCCACAAACTCTCAACTAATGCGTGCAAAGAGTGATTGCAATCACTCAGCATGCTCAGAGAAGATGTAATACTCAAATTTTTTGTGGCCCGAAAAAAAACTAATAAATTTGAGCAATGATTCAGAGGTAGACCCCCTAAAAAGGAGAAAATTTCATGTTGTCCAGCTGAACTGACACGTGAACTGAAGAAAATGACTTTCTTTGTTTCGTTGAAGGGGTAGCGGTGGGTCTTGTATTCTGAATCATTGCTTCATTTTTGCTACAATTTCTAAATTCGCTCAGCATGTTCAGAGAAGAGCTCTATATCAATCTGTGACAAAGAAAGATCAAAATAAAGCCAATAATTCAGATACAATTACCAACCCCAAACCCCTGAATAAAGAAAGAAATGCCCCATTTTTCTTAAATTCACAGTTCATCTGTGCAGAACATGACATTTCTTCTTCTTTACGTTATGGGTATATACTCTGAATTAGTGCTTCATTTGTTTCGTTTTTTGTTTTTGTCACAAAATGATATTAGCTCTTCTCGAGCATGGCTGAGGCATTCAATCCTTGATGTCACATCAGTTGCAAAGCTTCTGGCAGCACCGGTTGTCGGAGGCCACTTAAACATTATTATACAGAACACAATTCTAGTGTCGCAAATTGCATTTTCCCTATTGGATAAAAGTGGCCTCGGGTGCTCACTCGATGCGGTGACAATACTTTCTGAATACAATGAGTGTCATCAGATAGCTTAGATCCAATGGTAAATATTAATATCAAAAAATAAGAGTGTCAAAATTACGAAAACAATTTTTAATAATTTTTTTTCGAAGTGTCTACTTTTTTTTGATACACGCTGTACATTACTAATGATGATTTCTAATATGGCAAGGACATTATCTAGCCGAATAACCCATTAATTTGAGACAAAGATAAAGACTTCACGTTTTAATGGCAGATGTATACAGAAGCTCCCGAATGTGTGACCCACAAAATACCCTTATATAACGTCAATGGATTGACCGTCTTACCGTTATGTTGTTGTTTTTTGAGGGGTGGATTTTTGTCTCGAAGTTTTAACATAATTTTGATACTAAAAGTTCTTATTTCATGGAACTTGGACATACGAGTTATGAAGCATGATTTGGTATGAATTTCAGGTCACAGTGTCAAGGTCAAAGGTCATTTCAGGTAAACAAACTTAGACTATGTTGTGGAGTCAACAACAGACACTTGTTTTCGTCTCCCCCAAACAAAATTCACAAGGGGACCATGAAACTAACTCTGTATGTGTGTGCATGTGTGTGTCTATGTTTTTGTCTGTGTGTCTGTATGTGTTCAAACTCACAATAAAATGTTATTTCTCCTTTATTTCTTTGCGGATTTTGATTGTGTTTGTTTTATCTGATAGGGCTTGATATAGGGGCTTCCTGCTTCCAACTTTAGAATTTAGAAGTTGGTTAAATGTGCCAATTAATGGAAGTTTAATTCAAAATCACCATAAAAAATGCTACTATCTCTTCATTTCTAAGCAGGTTTTGATTCTGCTAGTTTGGTTTGATGGGGTTTTAGGCGGAGGTGCTTTGGCTAAGTGGGTAAGGCCGTGGCTTCCCGACCTCGAAACCCCGGTTTGAAACCTGCCACGACCGGAGTTTGTGTCCTTGGGTAAGACACTTCATCCACATTACCTCTCTCCACCCAGGAATATAAATGCGTACCTGAGAGGACTGAGAAAGCCATTTGTGAAGACGAAAACCCCTCACCTTTACATTTACTTTCTTTGGCATGGGCTTCAAAACTTTGACACAAAATTTAGGAAATCAGTGATTATGCTAATTTATCCGAAATCAATTAACATGACAAAAATGCCAATTCTGCGTTATTTTTCGGCGGCTTTTGACTCTTGTGGCTCAGACTAATAAGGCTAGGTTAGGAAGTCCAAACTTTTGCACAGAATTTTGATATTCCTTAATTATGCTTATATGTGCAAGTTTATTCAAAATCACACAAAAAAATGCTAATTCATTTCTTGGTGGATTTTGATTTTGTTTTATCTCATAGGGCTTGGTAGGGGCTATCAAAATTCAACACGTAATTTTGGGATTCATTAATTATTTTAATTGGTTCAATTTTTTCATAATCAATAAATAGTGACAAAAAGGTCTGAAAGCCTGAAATAATCATTTTGAAGTACGTTCTGTCTAAAATCACAAGATGCAGGCGAGACATAATACGCCTTGCGTAACTTTCCTGTTAAGGGTTTGGATGGCCTAGGGCTGAGGGATTAGAATTAACCTGCATGTTTCCACCTCTTCCCAAATGAATTATTTAATTCCCGCAGTAAAAAAAAAATTATATTTACTTTAATAAATTAAATCCTGATTATGAATTTGTCACAATATTTAAAGATATGTGATATAGAATAACGATGCCGGCGTCATGGCTTGGTGGATAGAGCGTTCGCCTCACGTGTGGAAGGTCTCGGGTTCGAGCCCCGGCCTTGTCATACCAAAGACTTTTTTAAAATGTTACCTTCTGCTTTCTAGCAAGGCGCTCGGCATTCTAGAACAGAGAAGGGTAATAATAACATTTATGTTATGCAGGGCCCGCTGGAAGAGCAGTCTATCAGACTGAAGTGGCTACCCTGGGTAAATATGACGTTGTTGTTGTTATTATTATTATTATTATTAATTATGATGATGATGATGATGATGGACCATTAACGAGACAGGTGATCGAAACAATTTCACCAGGGCATGGGAATAAAACCGATATGCTCAATTATGACTCACCTCTGAAAAGCACAGGTATGGTGCCTCCAATGCATAGAAGTTCCTTTCTAGCTCCATTGTTGAAGACTGTAATACAGTTTGAAAATAAATTTTGACAAATTATATAATTTTCTACCAAAACCACCAAAACGAGTAATTGAGCTGTCCACTATTACCAACAAACTTGTAAAAGTTTTTTTCTTTAAAGCGGACTGAAACTCAGACGTCTTTCTGCATTCAGAGAATACAGAATCATGCAAGAAGGAAATTAGTAGAAGTTTGAACCAATTTGGTTGAACGAGTTATGATTATTCAAACTTTATCTAATCCTTGTTATGGAGGATTCTTAAATTTGCAACTCTACTAACTTTTTAGATGAAAGTGTGGAGAATTCCCCATTGTTTTTAAAAGGGGTGAGTATTTTCCTTGTATACATTATAGTTCGTAGTGCAATCCATTTTATGAATTGACAATGCATTCAATTTCAATACACAAAAACATGTATGGTTTAGCTTGAAAAAAATAAAACGGTGAATCATAAACAACTTCAAATACTGACTACGCTATTTGGAGTGAAAGGAAACAATACACATCAAATAAGATTAGTTTACTTACCATGTGTATCCAATTTTGGACGAAGATCTCTGAAGGCTGAAATCACATTTAATATATCACGTTCGGCCCGTTCTTTATCAGTGAACTTAAAAGGGAAAAGGTAAAGACAAAAATGAGTACATACTACATGCTGGTAGGTTACGGTTACAGAGAATTGGAATTTTCAATATACAAAACCAAGAATATGTTTCATTTGGTTTCAACTGTACAGAATCTAAGTTATACATGATGCTATAATACTTTACTGTTCATAATAGCTTCAAGATAATAAAGCGAATTTTCCTTCGACTTGTGATAAGCATTACCTTGGTTTTGCCCGTATCAACAATCATTTTGCCCCCCCCCCAAAAAAAAAGAAATAAAATAAAACATTTGTTTAACACATGTACAATTTGAAGTTGTTTTTGTTTTTACTGTAGACCAAACCCGACAAAAATATAGCCGTGTATAGAGAGAAATATTTGTTTGGGGATGAAGAGATAGGTTAGCAATGTCATTGACGTACATACAAATTAATAACAACGGACCTAATATTGATCCCTGGGGAAGCCTTGAGTATACTGGGAGCAAATTGCTGTAATTTGACTGCATCAATATCAAAAGAACCAAGTTTATTTACCAGGAGGTCATGGTATAATATCAAACGCTTTTCTCAGATAAAAAAAACTGCACCCATCAGTCACCCTTTATCGAAATTGTCGTAAAGTGGGTCACAGATTTCGGTTAAGCATGTTGAGGTTGTCCAAGAAACCGAGTTATTTTTGAATGAACAGCCCTTCAAAACACTTTGGAAACGATCTATAACAGATATATTATTCAAAAGTTATTCATGTCATTGGATAATATGCTTTAAAGTACAGGGACTTTAAAATCTTGCAGAAAGTGACCTGTCTGTATGAAACGATTAAAGATATTTGTAATGCGATCAAGTTAGCATTGATTTTTCAGTAATCTCAGATGCAAGTCGTTGTTAATCTTCCACTTACATCAGTCTAAGTTACACAGTTCCTTATGAACACATTCAATAGTGATTTCTTTAAAGATAAATCTTGAATGTGTACGTCTTAGACTCTCCGTACCAGGATTCTCTTGATTATTGCAAGTGAAATCGGTTTTCCAACATTACTAAACATAATAAAAATTCATTTGCAATCTTAGTGGGGTCTGTAACCAGATTGCCGCCATTAACAATGTTTGACTCATTGTTTATTTGCGTATTTGTCAATAAATCTTTGATGATGTTCCATCTTTTTTGATATCATAATTTCCATCACATGTGATCACGATAATTTTTTCTCTTTAACTTTTTGTTTAGATTGCTAGCTTTATTTCTATAACATCTGTATTTTTTCCCAGTAGGTAATATTCATAGTTTCATCATACTTTCTTTTATTGTAGTCTCTTTCTAGTCGTTAACTATTATCTCAAGATTAAAAAAAAAAAATTGAACAATACAGACAGTTGCATTTGAAAACTTAGACTATGCCCTTGCATTCATGTAGCCGTCAGTTACAACGATATTTTATGATTGCCAAAGAGGGCGCTTTGACATATGACATTTCTTTTTGAGACACGCAAAACTACTTTAAACTTGTACATGACCAATGCTGATGACATACCTTATGTAAATGCTGCTTGACAACCCTGACATGTTTGTCATACTCACTCCCGCGGGCACTCATGATTATTGTGACGGCGCGACGTAATAAAGGTCTTCAACGCTGACGATACTTGAGTGCTGAAACAATTTGAACGAAGAATGTTTATTGGTGCAACATGTAGAATATTGTTTTAAAAAATATATAATTTTACTTAACAAGTCCCAAAAGTTTGAAATAGATTAACTGTTATTTTCACATGTTTGAAATATACATATGTACTGATTAATAAATTTACACAAAAAAGGGGTATGTGGCGAAGGGAGATTTCTTCTCAGAGATAGACTAATGCATCAAATATGGTGTCAGTATTCACGGACTCGTTTATATATGAGCCATGCAATATATATCATGTTTGAAAGATGAACTGTGAATTGAAAAAAAAAGACATTTTCTTGATATTTAGGGGTGGGGTGGGGTGTATCTGAATTATTGCTTGATTTTTATCTTTCTTGTCACGGAATTGATATTAGCTCTTTTTTTTAGCATGCTGAGGATTAAATATCGTGCACATCAGTGCAGAGCTTCTGCAGCATCGGTCTGCAAGGCATTAAACATTGACTATAAAAACACAATTCTGTGCGCAAATGCATTTTTGGCCAATTGCACAAAAGTGGGTTGTGCTCACTCATTAAAATAATTTCAAAACCAACAGTGTCATCAAATATATAAAGCCCAAGGTAAAATATTCATAGGAAAATATAATGTCAAGATCATTAATTTTTTTTTGTGTAATAATTTTTGTTCTAAGCGTCTACTTTTTTGGATACACAATGTGCATTACACATTGATTATGTCTATAAAACAACAACAGTAAAAATATATGACCTGAACAATAATTCTGCTTTACAACGAAACATCCATCTCTACGTTATACATGATTACTTCAAGACAAAAAGGGCAATAATTCGTCTACAAAGGTACGTATTTAAATCACTTGAAATACAAGTACATTGAAAGAAACGATTTTTTTTAAGGTTTAGTTTAAAAGTATTTACACACTGACATATTTTGAAAGTGTAACTTAAATCATAATCCTGGTCTGTATTTTGCACAGACGTCGGTGTAACGTATCATGACCTTCATTGTATTACGCATAGTGACTGCCTGCAATGTAAACGAAAAAATCCCATTTGACATTCCATTACGAAATGACATGGGGGATTTTCTAAGGGAATTCCCCAGTTGCTATTGTTGATCAATAGATACAACGCATGAAGCGTCATTGGTTACTGTTCTCAAAGGCGCATGCGTGTATCCCTGTGCCCGGTGTGTGTGTGTGTGTGTGTGTGTGTGTGTGTGTGTGTGTGTGTGTGTGTGTGTGTGTGTGTGTGTGTGTGTGTGTGTGTGTGTGTGTGTGTGTGTGTGTGTGTGTGTGTGTGTGTGTGTGTGTGTGTGTGTGTGTGTGTGTGTGTGTGTGTGTGTGTGTGTGTGTGTGTGTGTGTGTGTGTGTGTGTGTGTGTGTGTGTGTGTGTCGTGTGTGTGTGT
>JZLH01S0409139.1:80506-92061 GCA_001188425.1 Eucidaris tribuloides | reverse complement strand
AGTGGTATAAATTACCCATTTTTGCAAATGTATACTTCAAGTTTTTTTTCTGTACATTGGTTGCTGCATAATCAGGTCCTCCTGTTAAATGCATAAAATTGAGCAAATCATAAATCTTTCTAATGGGTGCTCATGTTAAATGGGTGGGTAAAAAATACTTTGCAAATGCCTACCACCTCATGTAGGGACCACTCTACTTTTTATTTATTTTTTATTTTTTTTTTTTCTTACGGGGGGGGGGGGGGGCAATTTTCCACTGAACTACCGTAATAATTGAAATGTTCTCTACAAATTTGCCAACACTGTGAAAATTTTACAAGTGAAGTTGTACTACTTCTGGTGTTTTGACTTGTACAAAAATATACAGATGCTTTGGGGCAAGCAAATTTATGGACCAGCAAATGTCCAAATTGCATGTGCAGGTAATGTTAGTGGTTATTGAGAAAAACAAAAACAAAAATCAAAGCAATTTAAGTGAGAACAAAATAATAAAAGCAAGAAAAAAAGGTGAATGTTAAATCATTAAAATTGATAATTTTGAGGATTCAAGTATTTATTGCAAACATTGAGTGCTTTGCATTGCTCTGCTTACAGTGTAAGAAAATTATATTGTGAACTTGTGATTATTTAGCCACTCTTTTTTTTTGTCGTAGGATTTAATTTGATCACTTGCAGATTTGTGGCTAACATTGTGGAGCTTCAATTTAAAAAATTGTCAAACTTTGATATCTGAGCTACATAGTAGTGTTCAAATGGACAAATAAACACCCTAGAATACAAAAGTTTGGAAAGTTACACTGCCAATGGCAAGTTATACATGAATAAGCAATTAAAACATCGGGGTGAGTTTTAATAGCCTATATGGGAGGAAATGGGCAAGTGAATCTGGTCAACTTACGATTTTCACTTTTTTAAAGCACTAAATAATCATTTTGAAATACAATTTTTTCAGGGCTTCATTTTTAGACCTTATCAAAGACACTGGTAGCATGGGGAATCATGTGGCTCAGATTTTTTTAACTGTGGTAAATGTTAGCCAATACCTTTAATACTAAAATACATACATGTTGGAGCATGGCACTAACCTTAAAACTGACAGCCAGATAGTGTTGGGGAGTAAATTTAGATTACATTACAAAAATCACACTGTAGTAATCATCACAAATATCAACAGGATTTTAAGTTTGATTCTGTGATTCATGCTTTGAACTGCCTTGCAAAAGCAATGTATTGACAGTCAAGCAACTTCTTTCATTTTTAACTGAGGCAACTCAATGACTTGGTATTAAAGCCACGGGCTAACATTGACCACAGTTTACAATATGTGAGCTACATAGGCCTAATGTTCTAAGTGTCTCAAATAAGCCAAGGTCTAAAAATGAAGCCCTGAAAAAATTGTATTTCAAAATGATTATTTAGTGCTTTAAAAAATGTAAGTTGACCTGATTCACCTTCCCATTTCCTCCCATAGACTTACTGTGTGTGTAGATCTAGGCTATTTTGTATTTGGCTCAAATACTAATTGTTTATTCATTCATATCTTGCCAGTGGCAGCATAACTTTCCAAACTTTTGTATTTTAGGGTGTTTATTTGTCCATTTAAACACTACTATGCAGCTCAGATAGTTAAGTTTGACAATTTTTTTAATTTGAAGCTCCACAATGTTAGCCTGTGCCTTTAAGCCACATCCTGAATTGAATTAGTAAAAGTAAACTTACAATCATAAATTTACCAACATGTAGTGACTGTTTACTGTGAATCAGGAATCAGGAAGAACTGTGTGCACATAACCGTAAAATAAAAAAAACATAAAAAAAATGATCTACCGGTATTTATGCTGTTACACAAAGGAGCCTGACCTTGGTTAGATGTGAACAGTGATATCTGAAATGCCCTGTAAAATGTAAAGTTGCGTAAAGAAGAAAATGTTTCACAGCCAAATGTTCCACAGCAACGAATCTCACATTTAATCGTTCTGTGCCAAGCTTTAATCAACCCTTCAACCTCTTAAAAAAGAAGGAAAAAAGAAGGTATTTTCTGGAAAAAGTGGTTGTTATTGGGTTTATACACCCCCCCCCCCCCCCCCCGGATACACGTATGGCTGAAAGCTACGATTCAGTGTCTTAACCCGGCATTCTGTGACAAATTATCAACCAAACAAAAATTGAGCAATGCCAATCTTCAAATGATTTATCAATTTATATTTCAAACTATACAATTTTCAACACTCATTGTTATTGTACCTATTTTAGTTGCATCAAATCTGAGAAAAAGCAAATCAAACCATAGTCTTTAAAGTTTTTATAATATCAGAGTGTTTCGGCATTCTTACTCTTCATTAACCCCTTGGGCTCGATGCTGTACTACACTGTTGTTCATGAGAGACACGCCATTTATACGTGGTAACTTTGAAGAACAAAACACCATAATTCTTATAAAATTTCTCTCACTATATTGATTTTCTTATTATATACTAATCAAAAATGTTGCTAATTTGGAAGACGCATTAATAATGAAACTCTACCGTTTATCCAGTGTTTGCAACAAATTGTTATCATATATTCTGGGCTTCTGTAAAGCCCGTCGCTCGATGTGCCAATGTGCTGGCCTTCTTTTCAGCGTCGTCCACAGGTTAACAACAGGGCTTGTTTCTATGGAAGTTAAATATGTGAACATATGACTTAACAACTTTTAATAACATCCTTTGGACTAAGTAGTTTTACAGCAGCATAGACATGTCTTTCTTTGCCATTGGGACACAGCTTGTGGCATCGGTCTGTTAGGACACATTGTGTTACTTATATGGGCAGGGAGTCAGCACGTTTTTTTTTGGGGGGGCAGGGTTACCCTTGTGCACTTGTAGTGTCTGGACAAGAATAGAAGAGTTGTAGAATTGGATAATTAAGATGCTTTAATAGAAGAGTAACATCAGGTTTACAAAAGGATGCCTGAAACAATATTTGCAGGGGTTACCTAGGGGCAAACCACATTTGAGGATTTTGAGACACCCGGTGCTGTTGTAAAAGTTGTTGGCTGTCATTAGTGTTAAAAATCATTCTCTACAACTTCTAGATGACTACCTCAGAAAATATGCTGCTGAAAAAATGGTGCGACTACTATTTGCAAAAATGGGCCCCATCAAAAATGTTTTTCACATTTTTAAGGATACTTTTTAATGGACGCTTATTTTATCATGTGTTTGGAATCATATAAAACGAGGACTAAATGTATTTCTACGAGGTAACCTACGATATTACGGTCCATATAAAGGAAGACTCGAGAAAGTTATAAAATAGTCTTAAGTTGATATGCTCTAGTTGTAATTTTAGGTAGTAACACTTTGTACTTAATTTATCTCATTGTGTTACCAAAGCTTCTAAGTTATTATGCGTATACCATAACATATTCACTTATTATATTAAACAACAGACCCTTTGTGTTACTTAGTGAATTCGTTTTTTTCTAAAACTGTCCAACTATAAAGGTCAATAATCCCTAAAAATTCTAATTCATTGCTCTGAACAAAGTAAAGAAGTAGTAGCCATCCAATTGATACTTGTATTAGCTAAAACCGTACAATGATTAACTCAATCCCACCTTGAAAATTGTTTTTGAGAAATCTTGAAAATTGTAGAATTCCACAAAGAGATGACTCATTCATTTTAGGCAACTATGACAAGGATTAAGGCGCTCATGCAATACTATACAATCCGACTGACTGTAGTGAAATATAGATAGTTTCTACATACTATAGATTGATATATAATCTTTAAAACGTTAGTAGAGTCACAAGGTAATACTAATATCAATGTGTGACAAAATAATATATTACACGAAAATGCCATTTCTATGCTCGAAATAATACATTTCTTATTATATATAAGACGAAACATTTCCCCTTTCCCTTATGTAACCATCACGTCACAAAACAGTAATTTTAAAATCTGCTCATAATATGGATTTTCATGCTTCAGCACGTGTCTTCTCATATAATAGTACTAACAAGAATATATTCTGCACACAATTAAGATTTACATTCTCTTTTCTCATATACCAATATGCAGCTATTGTCATAATCAATCTATTTTCATAAGCTCTATTACAAAAAAAAAATCTTATAAATGAAACTACATCACTCTTTTACACATTGTGAACTGATGAAATATGTGTAGAATCTAAACTTTACAGTGGAGAAATTACACCATACACTTTATCACTCTCTGAGCCAAATATTAAGTTACATCCTACGCAAAAGTATGTTTTCACTCAAAATCTAGTTCAGCTGATAAATGATAGAAGCCGTCACAATACTTAACCAATCATCATTGCGCATGCTTCACATGTATAAGATTCATCATCGTCATTACTGCTACAAAAAATTTTTTCACAAAAGCCAAGTGATCATGTGAATGCATAACATTTTTAAATGATATTATACGATTTATATGTATAAGTGAGTGTCTTATCTAGGTTAAAAATTCTCTATGTTATTGTTTGAAAATATCTATCTAGCAACTATGAGCATATATAAATTAATTTGTGACATTGTGTCGAAATAGGAGGGCACTAGATATTGTTCCCCTGCTCTATAACAGTGCCAGCTTTAAATACATCTTCATTCTTATCACGTAAATCGTGTTGTTACTTGAAACATTGCTCATTCTCACCATGAAATTCAAGGCAATAATCCTATATACTTGACTTCAGAATTTCTAGTTCTCATCATCTTATGATTTCTATGATATGCGAAAATATGTGGTCTCGATGAGAAGCACTATTTTCTCAATGAAAGATAATCGCCAACTTACGTTGTCGCATATACAAACTATACATCATATTCTATGTCCTTCCATAAATCATTCCGTTAACTGTCGAAAACGTATACCGTTTGATGTAGATTTTTGTTATAAAACTGTTTATATAATAACTGATGCGTAATAATATCAATAACTCTATCAATTGCTCTGTCATGGTATGAAATGAAAAAGACTCCTTCGTGTGTTGGTCGAAAAGCCTCTTAGAATTAGGTTATATGTGATAAGGAGACTTTAAGGTCAGTTACATTAATTATGCTCTAATACTTTCTAACAAACGCTTTGCACACTTTCAGTCAGCTCAACGCAAGCATGTTGAACATTAGTAGACACATTTTATCGTACGTACGCTAACCTTTAGCTACATTACCCCATGAATGTGCAAGATGCGTCTCAAACTATTAGGGATTGATCCTCATGTCAGTACAAGGTCTTTTGTCTGGTAATAAAAACAATCACGGTCAACGTGTACCCACTCACACACAATATAGAAGTCAAATAATAGTCAATTTAATGCTGCTTAAGCTGCTACTTTAATCTAATGATTGAGGCGGCAATGAGATCAGGATGACCAGATCAGAAGTCAGAGAAAATATCCTGAGTGATATAGTTGTGTCAAGTACTTATCATTAGTGTATATCGAAAATATGCGTCTTTCCATCACACAAGAGGGAATTCGTACACGAAATCTACATTTTCAAGAGCAATTCTTAATCATTAGAATATAATATACACATTCATATTTGAGAAATTTCTGCTCGCTAAAAGAGAGTTCAATAAAACATAGATCACTCTTTAGAATATTCTTTGTCTGGAATTTCCGTAAACATCTCATCTAAAATCTACTGCCTCAAAGAAAAAAATATAACCTATTTCTCACAAATACGTTAGTAAATTAGATTCTCCTCTTAGACACATGAGAATCTGTCTTTATGTCTCACTACGGCTTGTGTCTCTATTAAGATGTGTTGTGATAATTGACTAACATTTGATTATAAAGTTCATGCCTACAAAATATTGAAAACTCTCTAGATGTGTACTAGTTATAGCCTTGTTCATAAGAGAGTGATCAATGCCGTTTATATGTGCGAATTATATTTATTCTGTTTAGTCTATATTGTCCAATCTGCTCAAATATGTAAGTCAGGAAATCAATTTAGCACTTTAATGGATTACAGCTATAGGTTAACTCTTTCAACGAATATTCCATATGGTACTGATTATATTTAATAATGACTATTATAATTTTCTAAATGCCTCATACAAAAGTTGTTCTATCACTACTAATACGCAAAAAAGAGCTCTACAGTTGCTTCACAAACTCCGTGATTTTTAAAATTCTCATGCGAAATTTTCCAGTGTGAAAATTCCATGAATTTGAATCGCTAGTATTAGGACTATAATCATGACCCTCATATGTTAACATACCCTATTAATATGTGAATCAGGTGTTTAGTTAGTAGTCAGAGACATCAGTGGCGTTAAGAAACACAAACATTAATTTTCCAGACTGGAGCTCCACAGAAAAGAGATTTGTGCGAGTGTATCTGTCTCAAATGGCGAATTCTCTCTGATCTCGTCTAAGTCCTGATTGATTTACATGGTACAAAAATGTACGTTATTTCAGGTGTAAAATATACAGAATTTAAAGGCTCTCAGAAACAATCTATCGTATTAGTCTCCATATGCAACACCTCTTCTATCCATAGCTTACTTGAATATACTGATATACACCTTTATTCATTACTAGAGCTTATGAAGTATAATTCTTTGCATTGCTAGAATCAGCGCAAGCTGTGACAAAAGCGTTGCATAGAATTAAAATAGTTACCATAGAGCTAATAAAAGTTCTGTACCAATTAGACATGAATGTCCCTGTTTATGGGCAACTAGCCCTATGTCATCGATCTCTCTGACACTTCTGCACATATGGCGTCGTAGACACCAGAACGTCTCCAGCATCTACCTCATGATGTTATCAGCTTGAGCTGGTTTCCTTCTTTACCTACTATCATCGCAGGATACTCAGTGTCGTGACTTGATACTCGATATCTCTTTTAGCTCATTAATCTCACCTAAACACTTCGACTAATGTGACTTTAGAACAAATTATAGTGCTCGTCATAATTATAGTATGCTTGCAAAACAATTTCACAAGTGTATATGAGCTTTATGGACAATCGTCGTACTCGTCTTGGTGAGCGTGCGCCTGTAACCTTTTTAATGATGGGCACCCAAATGTTTGTAGGGCGTGCAACTCTGGTATTTTATGGAGTCTACCTTACAAAATGTAAGTTATTCGAGCAAAAACAATTCATGGACGGAGCATAAAGTACGGTCAGAGCAATACTGTGATCGATGACGAAGGATGATGACCGCGGGCAAATGCATAAACCCTACATATTACATCTCGGGGGCATTAAACTAATTTCTCTGCTTCTCTCCTTAAATTTAATGAATAAAGCCGATCATAAAATCCAATAAATTGAACAATCTCTAACAATCTCAGCATAAAAACATACATCTAAATTACTCATCCATGGAAAATAATTATTCTATTACTAGAACTAGCTCACGTTCTCCTCACGCATTGCTGCTATACCTACTTATATACTGATTTCTGACCCTGCTGCCTATGGGTCTATAAGTGAGCTTACATCCTACTGCACTGCATAAATAGAAATATCTAGTGAGATGAGGATATTTGAGAGTAGATCATACATGTCTTTGAAAATAGCATCCATTTAGACAACAAAAAGTAATCACTACGAATGCATCCGATCAAATATTCTCAATCTGAATTTGTGGTTTTATGTAAAGTTGATTTTTTTATGTTGCTCATATTATAGAGCACATTCAACTGAAGAGTTCAAGACGTGTTAACTGTAGTCAATCTCGCATAATTTCTTTGCCTATGAGACACCCCACACTTCAGACTGTAATTTTTCCATAGCAAACTAATCTATCCGGACGCTACATAATATGAAGTTCTGTGTTTTAAAATTCTTCAATTTCGTCATATGATCTGTTCTGGATAATGAGTTTTTTGTAATAGACTTATATAGCCCAGAATAATTTGACTTTTCGTGTCATATATTCTTTAAGTAACCTTACAATTTACTTGACATGAGATTTAGAAGGTTCCAAAAATATGGAGTACGATACACGGGAATACTTCGCTTAAATTTAATCGACATCTATTATTAATTCGTCACCTATTATGATTGTCATCTATTCAGCACTTCTATTGTAATAGCTAATTATATCCCCCATCAATGCAATATAGATGCCACAATACATGAGAAGCTGTAGAGGTCTGTTGAAAAATGATTTCTTGGCAAAATCCGGAAATCGAATAGTATAAGTCACTACGCTTGTGCTACTAATTCAGTGTGACCATTGAGTTATGCATGTACTGGTATTAGCTAAAAAGTACCGAACACTATCATGAATATTCTTTTTAAGTATTGGCTTGATAACTTCTTGCTCTTCATTAAGCAATGAAGTCACTTACAAGATATTACTTTCTCAACCATTAGACCTAATATTGACCAGTTTTTGACGAAAAAAAACATTCATAAGTCAGTACAAGACTTTTAAATATAGGAATATATGTTTTGAACATTATTCGAAAGTTTGCCCAGAAAAAAAATGGTGATCAATTCATGTTTATCTAACTAGAGAAATATAACAATAACAAAATGTTTAATAACTCAATTATAATTACATTAATTTATACGCTATCAAGATAACCTTTTCTGATTATAAATTTTGTTTAAACTTCTGTTGTATATACATTGCTTCATTAGAATTAGTGTTAATCCTGCTTCATCTGTATTATATGTACACACACATAATAAAATCAAGGTCTCCATATCTAGTTATCAATCAGAACAAAGCCAGTGTATATATATCAGGATCACCTATTCATTCCACGTTTGCCATCTCTTGAAAAAATGACTCTGCACATCTTAATTTTCTATCACACAGCAAAACTGTTTATAGGTAGATCCGAGCCATCAAGGTGGAAAGATCTGACAGGAAACAATAAGTTCAGCTGGCATTGAACTAGCCAACTTTAATTGGAGGTCCTATGACAGCAGAGGTACTTTCTCCTTGGACCAGATTGCGAGAGACAATGTTAACTTGACTAAAGTTTATATTATGCACTCTTATGTCACTTTAATATACAACATACAGAAAACACAGGGACACGTCTAGGCTCAGTTGTTTGCATCGGGCAAGGAGAGGTGCTTACACTTGCCGTTCTGATGGTTGAACCCCTCAATAGATGTTTAGGATAATTAGACAATCATAGTGCGTTTGACAAATGCTAGGCACAAAGGTGGTAATTAAAATATTGCAGCGTGGTAGTTAGCTGCTCCATGGTTGCAGTCTTCCAGATCTGTTGTATAATATACATACTGCAATGTGAACAAGAACCTACAGTCCTACACACACACACACACACACACACACACACACACACACACACACACACACACAGATATCTAAATTAAATTTGCAAAGTGGTGTATTGTGTTCACAGTAGTTGAAGTGCATGATGGAATTGTATATTCAATTATATTTTTTTATCTGAATGGAGAATATCATGATGTGCATGACCCACTCAGAACCAGGCAGAAATGTTCTGTCCTTTCATAGTAGCATAGTGTTTTGCCAAACATTTAATTACTAGCTCGTTCTCAGAACATCAGATTTACACAAAAACACACAGTGACACAAAAGTTGAGCAAGCGCAGCCTTGCCAGCATTGCTTTTGAAATCTTTCCCAAATCGCCCATTGGTTATGAGGTTGCCACCCCCACTGTAAAATGATGTGGTGTGGAGCAATCATGAAATGTGAGTTAGTGCAAGTCAGGTCATCAGTACATTTCATCATTAGGTTAGACAGAAGTTACAAGTAATGCAAGGGAGTTTCTTCCTATTCAAGTCTTGAGAAGGTAAGGAAAATTTACAGTTAACTGTTGTTAAAATAATTTAATCAGCCTTTGTGATTTGCAGTTTAGAATGTTTAGTTGAAGCAACAAAACAAGAGAAAAGATAATAGAAAAAATATCATACTTCAGTTTTATGCCTACAATGTTGCAATGTGAGATAAAGGAATGCCACCTGGATTGGTGACATTTCCTAAAACACCCCAAACTCACTTAATTTCTGAGTACTCACCGGTATGAAGTTTAACACTCCATGATTTAGCTGTAATGCCAGATGTTGTGGAAATTGTGATTTGACTCTTGGATAAAAGAGCAGGACATTAGCATCCACCGGGGCTCGTCCATGGCAGGTGACTTTGGCATCGTGTGGTAAAATAGAAAGTTACCTGACTGGCTGGCTGGTAAAATTTATGTACATTGAGTCTACGTTGTATTTGGGTAGGTAAATTTCTTTGCGGGCAGGTTACTTTTCAAAGATACCTGCCTGACTGCGGACTGGCTAGAAACCCCCCCCCCCAAAAAAAAAAAAAAAAAAACAAATGCCAAGATCTAGCTCTGTATTTTTATGTTTAAAGTGATTAATGTTTCCTTTTTGAGCCATCTCAAAGGTAGGAAAAAGTAGGGTGTACATAAACCTATTATGGGATAAAAATACCAGCATTTTATGGAAGAATACCTGTCCATTTTCATTAATGATGGAAATCAAGTACTTACAAGTGGCCAAGTGTCCATTTTAGAAGGAAGTACACTCATTTCTACCATTGAAAACAAGACTACTTATCAGTAACTTCACACACATACAGAGTTACCAACCTCTGTGATTGATTTGTGCGAGACTCCCATAGGCCAGTGATGTAAATGAGGTTTCCATATGCATGAGAATAATTAATTTATTAATAGAATTAATAGAATATCCTTAGCAGGGTTGGAAAAAAAAATCATGATTTTTTTTGAAAGGGGAGATTTAAATCACGATTTAAATCATGATTTAAATCGATTTATTGGATTTGTATCACTGATTTTTTTTCAAAAAAAATCATGATTTAAATCACCACTGATTTATATTGCCAACCCTGATCCTTGGGTCAAGTTTTGAACCTGTAGGCCTACACACTTGTCTGTGCACAGGCCCAGGACTTGTTATCTTGAGGCTGCTGTTTTGAATTCTGTTTTAGTTAATATTTCTTTGGTGTTTCTATTCTTTATTAATGGTTTCCCAGTCATTTTCCTGTAAAATGTAATGCACTATCAATCTTCGACACACGTGCACATAATTCAGTAAAAGAAGATATTTTTGTCATTTAATTGGGCTGTACTTGTTGCTGGTAAAGCTGATACAGCATTGCACACATGCATACCATGGAGTATAGTAGATCATTATGAGTTGCAAATAGGAAAGGCAAGCCAAAAGTATATCTGTATTAACAGGATATGATGGTAAATGACCTTATTAATTGGACAAAATTCCATGTGACGCTGCCAAAATAATTGGAATCCATTGTTCAAGATCTATGCAAATAACAATTTGTGTGCGCATCATAGGCCCAACAGTGTAATTAAATAAAAAAAAATGTCACACTGTACTTACTGTAACTGTAGATTCTCTGACTTCATCTTAAAACTTGTGTGGAAAATGGATTGATTTTAGCAGAATTCTGTAGAACTTCTTGTGAACAAAATGTGAAGTTGATTTTCAAATCTACAACACAGCATAACAAAATGTACAGTACACGTACATGTACTGTTGTCTTATTTTGCAATAATGTAACATTTGCTACGAGA
>JZLH01S0409139.1:58378-80264 GCA_001188425.1 Eucidaris tribuloides | reverse complement strand
GGCGTATGCACCCGAAAACGTTTAAACGCACGCGCGCACATAGACTTAACGTGCATGTTAAAATCAGTCCTAAATCTCTTGATAAACCCATGACTTTCATGTTTTGTTCACTATTCTGATATTCTATGATGCCTAGATATGATTTCATGCGTCATTTTGTTATTTTAATCTCGATGACGTCATCTATGACGTCATTAATGAAAATCAAATGTAGTCCATATGTCGTGACTGGCATGTCCTGGGATGTTGCAAATTTTCATGATGATGTGTCATGATAAGTTCTCAAAAATGACATCTTGTCAATGTGACCAGTCATCCGTGACATCATCTATGACGTTAAAAAAAACGGATTTTCTGTATATCTCATGACTGAAGCCAAATTACGTGACCAAATTTACCACATGTCAAGATCAGGTCAAGGATCAACTTTTGGACGTATCCATGTGCGCGCACGCGCGTAATGACGGACACGTACGCGCGTGTCAAATCTTTAAAAAAAATTCCTCATTCCGCAAATTGCAGTTTGGATACATTGCATCATTTTGTCATCTTAATTATCATAACATCGTCTAAGACGTCATTAATGAAAATCAAATTTAGTCCATATCTCGTGACTGGAGTTACATGTAACGAAGATGACGTGCGTATCACCTAATTCGTCTCAGTGACGAATTCAAATCTAGTTTTATTTGTTTATGCTTTGCGTTTGTTTTTGGTCATGGTGAGGGTACAATGAATTTTATCATCTTGACTACCAAAAGATGACTACTACTGGCCGTTAGCCATAAATTGTACTTGTTTTTGTGGAAACCTGTTATTTTTGTGAAATCAGCAGAAAGCTGCTGCAATAAATCACTTCTAATCCGTAGTTTGGAATAAGACCAGAAACTTTATGACCATCAGTATTTCACCTGTAACTCTGCATGCTGATTCAGGAAGCATAAATAAGATTTTGTAAAAAAAATAATGTTCTGACAAGCCATGTTCAAATTCATTTGAAACAAACTCTAGAACGCTGTCAATTATTGCTTCTTTATCTGTTTCTGTCTGCTTTATATTGTCTGTGTTGATCCTCAATTTGACCATGCTACCTCCATGATTTAAACTGTTAGGGAATCTCATTTGCAACTGTTCCATAACACAGCAAAGCATTATTAATGTCCTTAGGCTGTTTATAAAGATCTTCCCTGTGAAATCTGAAGATTAGAAATTACCTAGATTTGGAAAAATGTGCAACCCCCCAAAAACAAACAAAACAAAACAAAACAAACAAACAAACAAAAATCCAATCAATCAATATTTGTGTAGTGAACTTTCTGAGCACACTGTTACAAATCTCTTGTACATTACCAGGCTACTTACTTATGTAATACCGGATGGTTGTGCTAGCATGTGTCAGGCACTGAAAGGAATGCAAGGTCATCTACGTGTACAAATTACATATTGCACTATGGGACTGTCCATGGAGGTAAAAAAGGGACCTACATGCACTTTCTGAAAATAGACTAATACTCGCTGGTAATTTTTGTCACTAGAGACAAAAAATGAAATCGAAGTCATACATTTAATATTATTCCACTAAAACTGTGTTTCTAGCTCCTACACTTTGCTTAAGGTTCTTAACTAGCATTTTCTTCTATACAGAACCAACTGGTGTATTTGCACAATGATAAATTTTAGGCCTGCAAATGGGACACCCGGCCTTTAACTAAAATTCATGTCATTCATATCACCATATTGAGAAAAGAATAAGGTTTGTTTTTTTGTTTAAATTGTTTTTGTTACATTTGTAGATACTTGAAATGTTTTACTGATAACTTAGATGATTGACAAGTTATAAATCGTAATCTTTTGTTCTATCTAGTCACTAAATATTTACCCAGTCATTAATTCAATACCATCAATCTTGATAAATTACACTTTACATAATGGAGGAGAGTGTGATCAACTGATCATCAGGGTCAACCCCCACCCCCTCTAAGAGAAAGGTTAATGTGTAGATTCAACTTTGCCTGACCTCTTAAAGTTCATTTCTAGCTGGCATTATGGGGCAGAATTTCATATGTCATGGTCTCACTGCTCTGATTAGATGTTTTCTCTCTCAAGCAAAATATTCCTGCATTATGGTGACAGCCATTTCAAATAGGTCATGATCTTGAAATGAACACATTGGAGATGAATTGCATGCTCATTTCTTTGTCTTGTGGCTCTTGATCAGTTATGTTATACATGTAGTTAAAGAATGAGAGCAGGGTTGGCAGTTTCTTCCGCAGGCGGTTTTTTCCACCGGTTTTTCCGTTTTTTTCCGGGACGGTTTTTTCCGCTTTTTCGGAAGAAATGGAAAAAACCTCCTATGTGTTTATTTTTTCATCATTTATTAAAGATTTTCATTTTATAAACTATCATAAGTATAATAAACCAGGACAGCTCTTTTCTTCTTTTGTTATCCCCTGTTTTGGTTATGAACTTCTAACCATAGTTTATTGATTCCTTCTATTCATGGTCACTTCTCCATGCAACTACATGTAGCTGTACTCAGTTGATTGAACTATAATGTAGCTCAGTTTATAGCATGGAGAAAAATAGTCAAAAAATTAGCCTTAAAATTTTCTTTTCGGGGGCTACTTTTCATGATCCAGAAACTCTTTTGTATAAAACCCTATCATGGGGGCTCTTTTGCAACTTTCGGGGGCTCTTTTGCTCTTTCTGATGAGGTATAATTCAAATAACCGTAACACCTTATTAACTCTTTGGATGCTATAATGTAAAATATAGTCCAAAATCTCGGGGTCTCCCCCCCCCCCCCCCGATTTTTCATTAATTAAAAGAAACTAAAAACATTAAGAATCAGTTATTGGTGCGATATGACCTTTGGGCATACACCTTTCAAATAAAAAAAAATCCCCCAAACTAAACTTGTGCTTTAAATATGAAAATTATACCATGATGCTGAATAATGAAACAATGAATAAATAGAGTTTAGAACATTTATGCAATACTTTACATGAAAAAGATCCATCTTAGGTCATGTACATACCAGTATACACTGCTTATGTGTCCTTTATTAGAGATCATTTGGAAGGATAATTATCTTATTTCAAAATATTATTTTTTTTGGATTTAGATTGTGGCAAATAGTTTTTTCCTTGTTGTCTGTTAAATATGTTGTTGCCAGTTATACATGTATCTGTTGTAATGTGTACTAGTCTAATTCTCCTAAAATTACTGCATTTCATAACAATTATTGGGCCCGGAAATATTGTTTGGAGGTTTTCTCCATTTTTTTCCAGTTTTTTGCGGTAAAAACCGGAAAAAGGGGTTTCTTCCATTTTTTTAAGCTGTCCCGGAAAAAAGTAGTTTTTTCCGGAAGAAACCCAACCCTGAATGAAATATTTATGACTGTACTGACTTACAGTTTTATTTTTATACACGTATGAGTGAATGACAAATAATTATTTTAACAAATCCAGATGAGCAGAGGACTGTAATTAACATAGGCGGCGGAGGGGGTGGGGGACGGAGGGACATGTCCCCCATAAATTTTAGGTGGATGGGACTGTCCCCTAAAAAAAAATGGCGAAAAAGAAAAGAAAGAAAAGAAAAGAAAAAAAAAGAAAAGAAAGGAAAAGAAAATGGAAAAAGAAAAGAAAAAGGAAAAAAAGACTGGAGAACTGTGGAAGCTGGTTAACTGGTCCTAATAAAACAGTCACAGTTGTCAGTCTCATGCACTATAATTGTCAGACTACATGTTAACTTTTGCCGTCCCCATGGCCTTGGGAAGCGGGGATGCTGGCTGGGGGTGCTGCAGCACCCCCTGCAAAAAGACGTGTAGGTCATGATGTACGGGATAGCATTATAAGTCGTCCGGGGGCGGTGTTGGCTATTTTTTTTTAATTTGGCCATGAATTTTTTTTTTTTTGGCCGTGAAAGTTTTCCACGGAGGTCCCGCTCACACCACTGAGTGACTTTTTGGCTGTTGATTTGGCCATGAAAAGTTTTTTGGCTGTGAAAATTGTTTTGGCCATGAAAATTTTTCTCTGAGCCCACCCCCCAACCAGTTGGCAGTTATTGTGATAAAGTTCATAGTGGATACCAATACTATATTTAGAATATGGTACGATACTTCACAAATCTATTGAAATTAGTGTCTGGTAACTTGACCTCCAGGGGTGTGCATTGTGGACTTGGGGCACAAGGCTGTTCTACACCACTGACCACCAACCAATAAAGCATTTGGGAAATGGAAAACGATGCAGGGACGAAACCTTTACATGAGTTAAGATAGTCTGTATTTTATCAAAGTTACTTCCATCATATTCCATGATTCTTCTTCAATGATTTTTTTTTTTACAAGAAGTCCCGTCATTTTAAATTTTCAGTCACATTTAATTTGTATCCCACATGCAGCAATGCTTGATTGTAAGCTAGGACACTGAGACTCCAATTGATGATAGTAGAAAATGTAGCACTCACAGCTTTAAAAAAACCGCTCTGCACTCACTGTATTTTTGTTTTACATGAATACGATTTCTTGAGAAAAAATTTTATCGCAGAAATTCTTGATTATTTCAGGAAAAAAATGTTTTCAAAAAGCACATCACCTTTGGCTTTGGCTGGAGTCACAAGAAGTTGAAACAATGATTTGAAGAAAAAAAACTCTGAACAAAATTGTTAAGTTCACGACCATCAAAGAATATTTCATTTCAAATTCATTACCTGTGTGTTTTATAGATCAAACAAAAGTAAACTTAGATTTCAACTAAAAGTCTATTTTAATGATATTTCACTGAAATAGCTTAGAGCTGTTTCTCTTGAGGTTTCTTATCTTAGACTTAGTAAGATTTTTCATCATCAAAGTCCACAGAATATGATTTTCTGATACAAAAATAAGATTTTGTGAAAAATGTTCAAGACATACTTTTACAGTGTGACTTTTACAATTTTGTGAGACAGTAAGATTTTTAATTTCAGTTTGCATAAGAATTCAATTTTTTGATGTGTATCAGATTTGTTTTGATCTGTAATGTTGAGATTTTTTTAGTATCAAGAGGTTGGCAGGTGTGTATTTGCAAATTTGTCACAATTATAAAGACAGGGAATGCTTATATGGGGACCAAGTTTTTCTCTTTTTAGATTTTTTTTTTAGTCAAGTTCTGAAGTCACAAGTCACAGCTGTTTGAACCATTCCTTGAACTAGTTCTTTCTGCTCTGCTGAGCTTCAAAGGTGTCTTTGAAATTATTTTTGCAAATCATGCTGTCTGGTTTACAAACTCAAGTTTAAAATGATGAAATGGAAAAAAACTGTGTTTCTAGGCATGGAGAGGAGTGGAGTGGTATGATGCTACCGTAAACAATGGTACATGGTTCTGTGTGTTTTGTGACCTCTGGGAGTAATTGAGGCTTTAAAATTTGCATAAAGATATGGTTATGGCATTATCCAATCAGCTTCCTTCTGTCACTTACAAATTAAGATATCAAGCCAATGATCATTGGCCTGCAATGCAAGAGTGGTTTTGACACCATGTTACTGAAATATGGGGCCATAACTGATTCCAGAATGAGCCCTCAAAGCTTGATTTGACGTTCAGGAAAGTGCCTGATGTTTATATGATGCGCGTGTTTTAAGTGAAGAAGTGGTTTGAGAGTTTCGATGTTTGGTAGGTATGAAATTACTAATAGGAATGTTATTGATTAGACGCTAGGTTTCTGCTTTTGCTCAAGTTTGATCCAGCTGAGGAAAATTTCATTAAAAATTGATTTGAACATCTTACCATGGTACAAACAGTCAAACACTGGAACCAGTTTCATTTTGAGTACAAAAATATTTAGCTTTGCGTTGGTGTATTCGATCACTATTTAAGTGAGTAATAGCTTTAATAGTGCAACAGTACCCTACTACCGCCGACTCCCTATAGGACTGGAGATAATGATTACATTTGCCCAGATCTCATCTCCATACAGAATCTGCTTGCCAAAGTCTAAGCTCTTCTAAAATATGGTAGGATCTTGTTTTACTGACTAGTGCAACAAACTTTTGGCACAGATGGGGTTCAACATAACAGGTGACACTTGTGTACTGTGTACTCGTCAATTTTAAAACAAGTTTTTGTTTCTTTTCAACTAGGCCCTAGACAAATATTAATATTTACTCTGGGACAGATAAATTCACCCTGTACAGTATCACCAAGCTACAAGTATACCTTGATCTTGATTTAACCTTGACCAGAAAAGGTACGGAACTACAAATACAACCATCTTTTGAAAGCTATTTTCATTTAGGTTATATTCTGCATTAAAATTGTTTTTACTGATGCCGTGGCCGTGCTAAACTAAACCAAACTAAACTAAACTAAAGTAAAATAAAATATAATGAAATGATATGAAATGAAATGAAATCAATCAAATAAATGGAAAAATAAAATAAAATGAAATAAAATGAAATAATAAAATAAAATAAAATGAAATAATATACAATAAGATAAAATAAGAAAACAAAAGAAAATAAACTAAAATAAAATAAAGTCAAATAAACTTAACTAAAATGAAATAAAGTCAAATAAACTAAACTAAAATAAAGTAAAGTCAAATAAAATGAAATAAAATAAAATGCAAAATAAATAAAATAAATTGGTTTTATCTTTTTTTCTACCCATTTAAGCCTTAATTTCTGTACTTACCAGACATATCATTTTCTTGGAATGCTGAGAAGCCATTTAAAGATTTTTAGAGCTTAAATTCTTTAACTCTTTCCGTACCACACACAGAATATTACATGCAAAGTTTATGGTTTTCATTGTATTGGTATTGAATGATGGAATAGATAGCATTTCATACAATTATTTACATACTGTATACAATTAAAGGAAAAGTCTGTATAATGTGTGTCCTGTTATTCATGGTGGAAATAGTAGTAGTTTGTGTTGATTAAAGCTCAGCATCTCAAGATTGGTCCTTAACTGGCATAATCTGAGATACTAACTTTCTGAGAGTCTTTTTTGAAAGAAATTATTGAAACATAATCTTACCCTTTCTCACCTTTCATTTAAACATGGGTACCGAGTTATATTCTGAGTGACCCCCTCCCCCAGTCTATTTGCATTCAAAGGTAAATGAGTGTGGGCTGATGTACATGTATGTGAAGGTTCAAGAAACTTGAGGATGCAATGCATATATTTGTAGCTAATGACACTTTTATTTTGTTTGTTTGTTCACAGGTAAAGGTGACATTGTAATTTATCCAGACGCAACTCAAAAAGTGATTGTGACACGGCTGGAAGATTTTGCTGTTCTCAGGGTGGGACTGATGATACTGTAATTACTTGGTGCCAAGGAACTTGTGCTGATTAAAATGGGTCTCGTCGAACAACTTCACAAATTCCCTGTGATCTTCCTTGTGGTGCTGTTCGGGACAGGATCATGGGTAGCCATCAACGGTCTGTGGGTGGAGCTTCCCCTTCTGGTAGCCCTGGGCATTCCGGAGGGGTTCGACCTTGCCTCTTACCTCGTGATCATCATCCAGCTAGCCAACATTGGCCCGCTCATCTTCACTGTGACAAACTACTTCATGAAGGGAACTCGGATAGAGGCTCCGGCCATCTACATCATCCTTCCTGTGGGGACGATATCCTGCCTGCTGCTCGTCTTCTTCTGGGATGTCACCACAGTCTGGGCCATCAGCGGGGAACTCCACAGCACCGCTCTTCTCTGTCTTGCATTCTTCATTGCAATTGTGGACTGCACATCGTCTGTCGCATTCACCCCTTTCATGGCAAGACTTAAAAACAGTTATCTCACGTGGTATTTCGTTGGGGAAGGCTTCAGTGCACTTTTGCCCAGTCTTGTGGCTCTAGGACAAGGTGTCGGCAACGACGTATGCAAATCCAATGGTACCTACATCAACGCCACGACCGGCGAGAACGCACGCTCGTGGATATCAGAAACTGAACCGGCTCACTTCCCGCCTGAAGATTTCTTCTGGTTCCTCTTCGCCATGATGTCTTGCTCCTTTATAGCATTCTTTCTCCTTAACACCCTTCCCATCGCCAAGAGAGAATATACTGCTGAAAGTCTAAGTAAGTCAAGCTCAACAACCTCTACCAAGAGCACCACTTCTGGTGATAGCCTCGGTATGACATCAAGTGGCAAGTATGTCAAACATGATGAAAATGACAGACATGATGAAACTGACAAGGACGATGCGGACGTGTGTGTACAAGAGCCCATATTTCCTAAGCAGAGACGTCCTTTAACGGAATATGCGTATCTCTTGATTTTGTTGGGATTCGTCAATGCCTTGAATAATGGGGTACTTCCGTCCATCCAGAGTTACTCCTGTGGCGCCTACGGCTTCAATGCTTACCTCCTTGCGGCAACGCTAGGGAACGTAGCTAATCCTGTTGCGTGTTTCATCGTCATGCTGTTTCCACAGAAGAGCCTTATATTAGTTGGAGTGACTGCCCTTGGCGGCACCATTATGGGGTCTTACTGCCTGGCTACAGCTGCATTGAGCCCAACTCCACCCCTTCAGGAAGAGCTGGCAGGCACTGTATTAGTGGTAAGTCAGCCGTAACAAGAGTCCATAGCAGACTTATCCCTATATAGCCCGGAGGGGGGCGGGGCAATAAAGACCCCCCCCCCCCTTCGACCAAAGTTCGTGACCATTACACTGTGCGATATATTTTGACCGTGACGCTCACTGACTTTTTACTTTCAAGTCTCGTGCATCTTTTGAGATCATGTTTGCAAAATTGGACATACCATTAAGATGCTGCATGAATTTTCATACATGCCTGTCAGCCCCAAATCTGTTCAAATACGGGATTTTATAAATGTATGATTATTTATTTAATTTTACTCTCACTGGTTGAATAAATTGATTTTATGCTGTTTATGATCGCAAAGTGTCCCGGACAACTTCATCAAAAACACAATAAAATACGAAAGGTAAAAAAACAAAGAAATACATAAGAAATTTATGAAACAATGAAATACATAAGAAATTAATTCTGATTTGGCAATTTTTTGTGTGGATAATTGTTAGAAAAAGAATACAATCGCCAAAAATTAGCATTCTACCAGCTGTTTAAAGTGAGTTATTGGCGAAAATGTGATTTCATGCATAAATTGGCATAATTATTTAGAAAAATAGAAAATATAGAGTTTTAAAAAATCTAACTATACAGTCTTGGAGATTACATCCGGCTCTATGCACATGCAAATTATAATTATTTAGAAAAATAGAAAATATGGAGTTTTCAAAAATCTAACTATACAGTCTTGGAGATTACATCCGGCTCTATGCACATGCAAATTTTCATGGCACTGACGCTATCTGCGGTCGAGATCTGAAGGGGGGGGGGGCAAATTAGCCCCCCCACCCCAATAGCCCGGGCTAATTAGGGTTAAAGGAAACCAATATTCCAGAAGTAGTTGTGGTGTACATGTACATGTCTGTAAATAGACCATCATCCAGAAACTTGAGTTCCAGATGACTTCAGGGAATGACCTTATCAGATGACTCAAAGTGTTAGAAGACATTAGCCATGTTCAGACGCAGGCCGTATTGGTCGGAGTATAGTTGGAGGAAGGGTCGGAGGAAACCTAGTCAGAGGAAGGTCGGAGGAAATGTCCGAGTAGTGCCCATCTGAACGGAGGTCGTGGTAAGTTCCTCCGATCTTCCTCTGACCAAAATACTCCTGGTTTATTCCAGGAGTATCACGAATAGCCGGTTCAAGTAATTTGCCCGTGTGGACGCACGTACTAGCTGCACTCGGAGTATCTATGACCTTGCGACCAATTCATGTTTAATTTTCCGTAGGTAAGCTTAAAAGGTTTGTTTACTCTACTAACTACAAATTTTGCGCGGTTACAATCGTAAGGACGAGTACACGACGCTACCACTTCCGGAAGTTACTCTGACACCCTGCGATGATCCCCCGCGAAGGCCGTGGTAAACTGGTCGGAGTTTCTCTCATGTTCCGTTGTGGGGACACAGGGTCGTGGTAAGATAAATATCTTTGGAATTTTAATTGCTGCGTAATAAAATTTCACTCCGACTAGGAACCCACGTCTGAACATGGCTATTGTAGGGATCTCCATTGTGAGATGAAATTGACTGCTGCAATCTTGTTTGTGGTGGTACCCCAGGGTAAAATCTTGGGGGTGGGTGGGGGCTGTGGGCAAATTTGTTGGGAAAAATTTTGCCTGCCAAACCCCCAATTTTTCTCCAGGCAAACACCATCCGCCATGCTGGTGTTTGGGGGTGGGGTTGGGAGGTGGGGAAGGGCAATGACAAGTGCTGGAAACAATTTTTTCCCGGCCAAATAGCTAGAAAAATAGGAAGCAAAATTTAAAAAAAAAAGCAGTAAAGGTCTCTAAAATACCAATTTCAATTACTTTGAAAACAATAGGGGTGGGGGCTACTCCCTGCACCCAACCCCGATCTTGTTTCATATTTGAAACATATTCATTAGGATATTGCTTTCCTTTGTTTTTCTTTTCTTCAGTTTCATTTCAATGAAGTAAATCATGGTTGAATGAAATGGCCTAAATTTTTGACAGTGATAAAAATCTAATCACATTCTTTCATTCCCCCCCCAAAAAAAAATAAAATTGGTAACAAAAGGTTAACACAGATTAAAGCATGAAGGCCTAGACACTAATGTTGGAAAATCAGTAAAACTGAGTGAGAAAAAAATAGCTGTAACTCGCTGATTTCTGTATACTGTAAGATGGGTAATTGATTTGTCAAAATGTGCCTTTTGAATTGAATAGGTGAATTCACAAAAGGGCCGAAGTCTCCATTTGTTTGTTAACTTGGGCCCTTTGTGAAGTCACTGATTCAATTGCAATGTTCCCTTTCTTTTATTTTGAAGGAGATCTCATTTAGCTCCTTACCCCTGAATCTGCCAATTGCTGTAAACAATGTGACTGATGATTGCACAATGGCAACAGGAAAGCATGGACTGAGAAGTCACCCCATGTGGTTTGAGAAAGGTCCTCAACAAATTCTACAACTTGTCAGCTTCTACAAAGCAAAAGGGATTTCATATAAATCAAATTGAACAGCTTTCATAAAAAGAAGTCAGATTGATTATTGCAGACCATTAGGGCTTCATATTTTTTCATAATAAGTGGTATTTGATTTTCTCTTCCATACCTACTAGTAATTTTTCTATTAAAGGCATTGTATAACAATGTTTTCAGTTTCAAAGAATCACAGCTACATGATTCCACATGCTACATTTACCAGTGTCTCTGATAAGGTCTAAAAATGAAGCCCTGAAAAAAAAAAATCCAGTTCAAAATGATCATTAAGTGATTTAAAAAGTGAACATCATTAACACTTTGGGTGCTGGCGTTAACTATCAGGTGTGTTACCAGGATGGATTGTTTTCTTTATGGATAATGTTGAAACTTTTGAAATTGTGTTACGTTTTCGTCGTAAAAAATCAGCAACAATGCATATCAAGACAATAATTTTAAACTTTATATTTGGTTATTGTGTGTTATTTTATGATATAATGTCATTTGTAGGACTTCAGTGACATTTGTCATTCGGACTTAAAGTCTGGATGACGCCGATTGTCTTCATCGGGAAAGGCGTTCGCGATCAGTACCTGAGTGAAGTCAACACTGGGCAAAGGTTCGACCAGTACACTCAAAGTCTTAAGCAACCATTTGTTTTTCACATAGACTGCTGTGCTGCAGATTTCATGGCTCTGAGATCTACATGTGCCTGATTTAGTACTTTTACATTATTTTAACATGAGTGACGCATAAACTGTCTAACTGTTTGTGTTGCTAGGTTTAGTTGTCCATTCACCACTGTCAGTATAGTCAGAAAGCAAAGTTTGACATTTTTCTTAATGGGGCTTCCACAGTGTTATATAGTATCTTTAAAATAATTTTTCAAAATCCTCCAGGTGCTGGCATGGATATTGGTGAGTGGTCTGTTCTCCTACACAAAGGCGACAATTGGCTGGATCCTGCGAAATGAGCCAGAAAACCGTAAACTCCTGATCTGGTTTGGGGCCGTGACGCAGCTGGGTTCTCTCATCGGAGCCTGCATCATGTTCCCTCTTGTCAACGTAGCAAACCTCTTCGTCGGTTACTACAGCAGTCCATGTGACGGGTATCTTCCGTGTGAATCTATGGTGGCCTAGCAACGTGTTGCCGAAGTTGTAACATGAGCCAAGTTCAACTTAAATGTGGCCAAATATCTTATATTTTGTCAAAATACACCCAAAACAGTCACTGCTATGGATTTTTAGAGTGGAGATTTACATGTCTAGTCATACTGGTTGTACTAGTCACAAACATTAACAGGCACTGAGAAATGCAAGTGTATGTTTCTCCTTCTTTCGCGACGTAATTTGAAAGAAAACTGTCGCTTTGAAGAGATATTGCTTGTCGTATTCAAATCTTCAATCCCATTATAAAGTACAGACCTGAATGCAGTTGTGATTATTAAAGTAAGGTGCTATATATATGATAAGGGGTTTCCTATTGTTCAAATGTAGAGCTGGTTGATTTTATCATGAAGTCAGGTTTTAGATTTCATATGATGTATTTTGAGGAGTCCAGTAGCTGTGATTTCTTTTTTTTGTCTTTTTTTTTTTGGTGTGGAGGTAGTGGATGTAGTGAGGTTGGGTTGTCTGGGGATCAAGCTAGGAGATGGAAATTGCTGAATTGTATTCAATTGCCAACATGTACTGCATGGAATTTATATACATGTGCGTAGACTTGAGTTTGCAGCTTGGTGGCCATTTCAAAACATGAAACTGAGCTTACGTAGTGAGGGCTGGCATTTTGGTTTGGAAAGCTGGAATATGATTTGTAAAATGTCTAGAGCTAAGAATAAGATATGGGTGTCTGATCATTAATTCAAGTGTGTATATCTGATCAATAGTTGATCTCAAAACGTTAATCTTTTTCAAAACAATGCTTCATTGTTAACAGCCACATCTATTAGCAATCAAATGTAAAGGATTGTATGTCCACTACAAATGGAAGTATAGATGTCCAAAGGTTGGCTTTCATATCTCTGTAGATAAAAAAATGTTGTGAAACACAAAAGGCTTAAATTATATACAGTATGAGTAAAAAAAAAAAAAAGACCAGAAACCCAGATTCAATCGAAAATCTGTGAAATTGAAAAAGAAAAATATCATAGAACAGGGTTGCCGGCTTTTCCGATTCTCAAAATGCAAAATTACACACCACATTCGTTGAAAAAATGCCAAATTTGCATTTGATGCAGTTTATAGGTAGCATACCGTAGTAATGGTTAGAAATAACCATGTAATGAATTTTTAATACCTCTGAAACCCCTGCTGCGGCTGAAAATTTGGGTGCCGCCGTTTATGTGCAATCAGATTTTGCATGTTTAGAACATTTTTAGGACCCTTGTGGCACGTATTTCACTGAAAATTGGGTTTCATAATGATTTTTTTTACGTATGCCATTGCAAAAATGCCAAAAAGCCATTTGGCATGAACTTTGAATTCTCGAATGTCAAACCATATCAAAAAATGCTAAATTTTATATTGTTTGGCATTAAAAAATAAAAAGGCCAAATTGGCAACCCTGCTATAAAACAGATATCAGGCAGTGATGGCATAATCATTTTACTTTTATGTGGTGTATTGGCCTTTCATATTGGGTCATGGGTGACTGCTGAGCAATTAATTCTGTAAAACATCAAAATTGGTGTTTTACCCCAAGTTTTGAGTTTATAGTTTGCTTGTGTGGTTGGTTGCTTTGTTGTGAATGTTCTCGCCAATATTATCATGCTGCACAAACTACAGCAATGTAGACAAAAACAATTTTGATATATTTTACAAAATGGATTGCTAAGCAGTCACCTATGAACAGATGTGAATGACTAATGCACCACATGAAAGTAAAATAATTATGCTATCATTCTCTGGTGTCATTTTTATTATATCCCCCTTTTTTAAGAGAGAAATGTGGGACTGAAAATGGTATTCTTTTCATTTTTCTTTTACACACACTGTAGGTAGTGGTATCTAACCCGTTGACTACGAGATTCTACAAATCCCCATAGACTTTCTTACAGGGGCCATCCGGTTCCTGTAAGCAACGGGTTAATATCAATTGTATGTGCCAACATAACATTGTTTGAAACATTCCTTGGGAGTGTGGAAGCTAACCAGTGGCGTACCTGGCGTATGTTGTCAGGGGAGGCAATTTTTTTTTACAGCGGTCCGCGGCTAAATCCTTGGTCAAATTGCACAGCCCCAGTGGGGAAGGGGTAGTGACAAAATTTTTTTTCTTTCCAAATCCAGTCACGCCTACTGCTGAAAAGTCGCTCAATGGAGGGGGTAGTAACCAAAAATTTTCCACTCAAATCCGAGGTCTATTTTTTCCCCCGGTCACGCCAACCACCGAAAAGTTCCTTTTAGTACATCCCCCTGCCCCCCTGCCCCCCCCCATAGGTATGCTAGTGGAGCTAACTGGTAATCTCTTTCAAGTTAGTGTAATCTGTAAGGCTGTCAAACACAAATGATTACTGAAATGTGTGTAGATATCCAGAATATTTATTTTTAGACTGCTTCAGTCTGATATAGATTTATCATAATTAACATTTTATCTCAAGTTTTCACCCACATTGTGGGGTTGGATATTTTTATTTCATTTATGGCCCTTTCCCTCCCAAAGTTACCACACTGGCAGAATGTTAAAAATCACCATTTTCCATGTTTTAAAGCAGGTTAAACTGGAAGTTGTAAGCTGGTCACTGTAAATTTCAAAGTCTTCTGCAGGCATTGACTCCCATTTTTTTCTTTAGAATATATTTGAATATTTGAATATTTATTCTCTCTGCATAAAACATCAATAACAGCAATGACAACAATGTAAATCATCCCATATAAGTTGATCATACAAAATTCATTCAATGTAGATACATACAATAATAATATAACATAAATCTAACCATGACTTAGAATTTGATTATCAAGATTGATCATACATTATGCATTGGTTATATAAATATATTAGATTCAGAAATAAACAAGATACAGATTATGCAGAGGGGCTGGCGTCATAAGCTTTATAGCTTGAAACTGGCGTCAGCCCAAAATGACGATACAAAAGTTGTTACGAGAATAATGTACACATGTCTGCTTACAGTTATTACATGTATGTAGTATACCGGTAATACAAAATCACTGTTAGCAAAGTGTATACAATTGTATGTATCACATATAATTTCAAAACAACGGCTATATATACATACATATGTAAATATGTATTTACATGTTAAGGGTGCAAAGAATAAAAAGAGAAAGGCAAAAGGAAAATGAAAATGAAAAATGAAAAAAGCCCTCGTATCAGTAGTTAATTAACTAGATATAAATACATTGACAGATTGACTCGAATGTAAATAATATACATGTATGGAATCATACAGCAAGAACCAGTAATAACTGGTAATATATGAGGACAACTGTAAGTTGGAACTACCTCCTGTTTTCTACCTCTTTATGGCAACAATGTTTGTAACAGCACAACCAACAAAGATTTGGCACAGAGAGAGAGAAAGAGAGGGAGAGAGAGAAAATAGAGGCCCATACAGGGTTAATTCTGTGAGAGAGAAATTAGTGTATTTTCAGTTGTCTTGAGTGACATTAGTTTTGTTTTTCAAATCTGAAATTATATTGTATAATATATATATAATATTCTAAATAATATTCTCAGTATATATAAATTTGAACATTGTCCATAATCATAGTGCTGAATCCACACGTGTGTGTTAAAAAAGACTTTCAGAAAGTACTGTAATACTTAATAAGTATGACTTTATCCACACATTTCTTTTTGTTTACACACTTGATATTGTTGTTTAGTCCAATTACATGTAAAGCACTTCTATTTGTGATATATTAGAAATTTACATGTTGTGCAAATGTTATTTATATTGGTGATTTAAGGAATCCTGTGAAATTTGTTTTAAATATTTGGCAGTTTTTGTTTTTCCGAGTTGTGATTATTCTCTTATTTGTAATATATGTTACATGTACAGTATATGCAAAAATTGACACTGGGATAGTATGATCTGAAAGAGAATGTTATAATTTTGCTGAAATGAAAAGCAACTGAGATGAATATGGTGTGTAATTCTTATTTCCATGGGATATAAAGTACTTTGCATTATGCAGATGTTGTTATGTGTCATGTTTTATAGTGTAAGTAGTGTTTCAAACATGATAATCATCACAGATTGTGTTAGTTTGTGTTTAATATGTAATTACATGCTGTGTGATCAGTTTATTCAATTTTATTGAACACATCTTATTTGCTTTTTCCTTTTTATGTTGTGTAGTGTTAAGTATTGTTTTAAACACATTTTCTTTTTACCACAAAAAAACTTAACTTTGTTGGCCTTAGAGTTTTAAACTAAAAAGAAAGAAGAAGAAGAAGAAAAAAAAACAAAAGAAATTTTTGTACAGAGACTGAAAACTATATTTGGCCATTTCTTTTTCAAATTAAAGTGCAAGGAACTTGGATTTGATTTACTTGTTTATCAATTAAGTCTGTAAGAGTTTGTATGTAAACTTATGTCCCATTTTATATGTGTGTGAGTAAGACACTTGTCTATGCAGCAACTACATGTATTGCGATTTAAATGAATTAAGAAAACTCTACTATTTGTATATTACAATAAATTACATCATGAACTAAAACTGAAAGAAAAAAAATAGCTATGACTTATGTGGCAAATTTGAATGAAATGCTTCCACATAAGCAACCGGCATGCATTGGAGATGCTGCTGCTGATTAGCCCAAGATTATAATCGAATTATTATGATTTGATGATCCAGAATGAAATATACAATTCTATAACAGAGTAATAGATATGGTGTTCATGGTACTTATTTAGAATTAACCTGAACAAGATTGCATTTAGAGATATTGATATTTTTTATGATAAAGGTAGTAGCACGAATTTGCACAACATTTTTAGGTCTCTTCAAAGGTATCAGGGCAGTGCAACCTGATATGACATGTTTATATTGGCAAACCATGAAATTATTAAATTCAAAGCAATAATGTAATGTTTGACTGAATAAATGAACAGTTCCCCTCTAGGCATCTGCCAGATGCTTGAACTCTTAACATGCTAGAGGATTGCAACCTACAGGTATATGAACTTAAAGTGTATTACTTGGTGCAGATCTGTAACATCGGCATGATAACAGTTAAAGAAAATAAAGCAGGCTAAAAGAAAATCTGAGTTAATGAAAATTGAAAATGTTCCTGTTTTTTCATGGTAGAAGCTGTCACCGGAAAAAACTTGGATTCAGAGTGCTTTAAAATGAGTTTGACTACCTGTAATTGTAGCTGTATATCTCTTCAGATAAGTATTGACCATAAATTGTTAAACTTTTGATAGCCCTTTATTAGTGACATTTGGTCACCTACCTGTACATACATAAAGAAACCGCATTAAGTTTGTATCAGAGTAGTTACATTATTTACTTTGTACTTTGCAGAATCATCGCACAAATAATGAATGTTGGAAGCTTTAATTTGACAGTTAAAGGGCCACTGGTGTGCCTGAAATAGCAATACATGTATTACCCTCTTTCAGCTAAAAATTTAAATTGAATAGGATGTATGATCTGTTCCTGCAATGCAACTAAGACTGTCCTATTGTGATGAAACCAATGATTTTGATTTTGCTGTCACTAGTGTTTCATATTTAGATGATCAAACACACTTAATTTATATACATGTATGAACACCTTTTATTCTCATATGAATACAAACCATTTCATACCAGCCCCCTTTTGGTGGTGGTGGATGGTGGCTATTTGTAAGTTGCATTTGGAATGATAGTACAATCAAATTACTGAGATGATTAGGTTAAGAAGTTTAGGTTGCCAAGGGCTTTTTTTTGGGGGGGGGGGTAGCAGCAGGTGGAGGGTGGGGTGCTCATATTTTGTAGGTATTTCCACAGTGGTAATTGGAAATGATTTTTTGTCCAGTGTCTTCAGTATGCACACAAACAAAAGAAATTTATGTGAGGTCTTCAGAGCTGCCAACTTATATGTTTTAATGATATGTAGTATGTTTTTTTCATCATCAAAAGAAACGAAATATGATTTTTAAGTACAGAATGTTTTTTCTTAAATTTGAAAGGCATACTTAATATGTGTAATTTAACCATTTTTGGACCAAAATATGTATTTTGCTTTAAAATATGATTTTTGCTATGCTTGAATATGTTTTTTGGTCAGCAGAGGTTGGCAGCCCTGGGTCTTGCATAATGAAGTCACTGATAACTATCAGTTGCTTTATTTCCATGCAAGTGTACACCACGCTTAAATAATGTACCTTGGATGTTTGACCAGCTTTGCGAAAAGGAAGATGCACCTTGTGTGTTCCTCCATGAGAACCCAAAATGAAGCGACTATCTAGATCTTTATGGAAATGTATCATCCCTAAAATATATAAAAATGAATTTTTTGTTCAAGTAATGTATGACCTTGCTTATCCTTTCCACTGGTTATGCAGAAAACTCAAATATTATAGACTGTAATCTCCTGTTTTGTGGATATTTTATCCATTTCTACCTTAAATCAGAAAAAATTGTAAAATATACTTCATTTTCATAAAACACAAAAATTGGTTGCAAATATGACAGAATATCAAGCTCATACATAATCACATGTACATGTATAATCCTTTGTGAACTTTTATTACTGTTGTCTTTGAGCATTAATTGCATATCTGGCCAAATTAAATTATCTGAGTTTATGCTTGTCCCCACGTGGACAAGTACACAAGGTCTTACTATAAAAAAAGGGTTTTCCAATGAGTACTGTACTGAGTTTGATCTCTGATTCATTGTTGCAGTATATCTATGTTGTCTAAAGAACTGAAATAAAGCTGTAAGGAAAGTATAAGGTCCTAGGTATTATATTTTGTACATAATAGGTTGTGTTTATTTTGGAGTTAGTCCAACCACAAACAAAGGGATAAGGTACTTGATTTGTATTGTGAAGTTCATAATGAACAATGATCAATAAAAAATAAAATAAAATAAAATCATGAAAACTAATTTGTGCATTTAGTTTGCTGTTGTTGTTTTGGTTTTACCACCACCATTTCATAATGGTCTTACTAATGCTATTTCTCCTACCAGAGCATTTATAACAAAAAATAGTAAAATAGTGGTGATGATGATAATGATGGGGACGATGTTGATGAAGGGGATTATGACGACAATGATGATGATGATGATGATGATAGTGGGGATTATATTGATAATGGGGATGATGATTATGATGATGATAATGGCAATGATTATGATGATGAAGTGGATTATGATGATAATGGGGATAATGATGAAGAGGATTATGATGATGTTGATTGGGATTGTGATGATAAGAATGGGATTACATTGATAATGGTGATTATTATGATGGGGATGATGATAATAATAGGGGTGATGATGAAGAGGATTATGATGGTGATGATGATGGGATGATGATGATGATGATGGGATGATAATGTTGAAGGGAAATATGGTGGTGATGATGATGTTCATGGGGAGTTTGATGGTGATGATGGGTATTATGGTAGTGGTAGCGATGATGATGTCGATGGGCATTATGATGATGATGATGATGATGATAATTATGGCAATGATTATGATGATGAAGGGGATTATGGTGATGATGATGGAGATTATGTTGATAATGGGGATGTTAAAGATGATAATGGGATGATGATGAAGGGGATTATGATGTTGATGATGGGGATTATGTTGGTTGGGATGATGATGGTGATGATGGGATGATGATGTTGAAGGGAAATATGATGGTGATGATGTTCTTGGGGAGTTTGATGGTGATGATGGGTATTATGATGATGATGATGATAGTGGCAATGATTATGATGATGAAGGGGATTATGATGGTGATGATGATGATAGAGATTAATGTTGATAAGGGGGATGTTAATGATGATAATGGGGATGATGAAGGGGATTATGATGATGATGTTGATTGGGATTGTGATGATGATAAGAATGGGATTACATTGATAATGGGGATTATGATGATGGGGATGATGATAATAATAGGTTTGATGATGAGGAAGAGGATTATGATGGTGATGATGATGGGATGATGATGATGATGATGGGATGATGATGTTGAAGGGAAATATGGTGATGATGAGGATGGTCATGGGGAGTTTGATGGTGATGATGGTATTATGATGGTAGTGGTAATGATGATGATATTGATGATGGGCATTAAGATGATGATGGTGATGATAATAATGGGGATGATAATCATGATTGATGTGATACTACTCCTGGCATATTTTGTACGTAATAGATAGTGTTTATTTCGGAGTTACTCCAACCGCAAACAAAGGGAAAGGGTACTTGATTTGTATTGTGAAGTTCATTAATGAACACGCATACAAAAAAAATTAGAAAAAAAAAATCATGAAAAGCTGAGTTACGTTGTGCATTTAGTTTGATATTGTCGTTTTGTTTTAACCACCGCCATCATTTCATAATGCTCCCACTAATGCTATTTCTGCTACCAGAGTATTATAACAAAAATAGTGAAATGAAATGATAATGATGCTGGTGATGATGGTGACGATGATGTTGTTGTTGTTGTTGATGATGATGATGATGACGATGATGATGATGATGATGATGATGACGATGATTATGCTGTTGATGATGATGATGGTGATGATGATTGGTGACGATGATGATGACGATGATTATGTTGTTGATGATAATGATGATGGTGATGATGATGATGATGATGATGATAATGGGGGTGATATGTGATGGTACCACTACTGGCACAACTACATTGTACTGGTGCCGAAATCTGATTCGTATTTCAAATTAGATTTCAAGAAAAAAAATGTTGGCAGTATCATAATTCGTATCCTAATTTGTCAGTCATACATGATTTGTGTTGCGAAGGTGTGTTGAATATAATGCGATGCAGTTGTTGTTTTTATCGTCGTGTACAATGCTAGTTGGAAGTACATACATATTTGCAACCTGGATCAATGCAAACGCCCGGGGCAAACGCACACTGGCAAAAGGAGCAGATCCGTTGATTCATCCTTAACCAAAACAAAGTGAGCCCTCTGTCGACTAGGTAGCTGTCAGCTATATCATCATAATGAAGAAGGTCGAGACTTAATTGTCGTAGATTCGGCAGGCTCATTAATATTAACACCTTGGAACAACTTGGTTACATACAATAAGATCACAAAATTACCAATGCTCGTCACTGAATCGCTGCTAGCTGTGTGTGGTAACTGTAGTTAGAGAGGCAGTCTTCATATCTGAAGATCCTTGGTTCGAATCTTGTCGAAGGCAATATTTTCAAAGCTATTTTTATCATTTTTTTTTTCAATTAGATTGGAGATGAGGTTTTCCGTCAAACGAAACTTAGAAAATAAAGTCAGCAAGCGAGATTTCCAAGCTCATGAATATTAGTGAGCCTGCCGAATCTACGCCAATATAGTCTCAACCAATGAAGAAACGTTGCAACACCATGGACCGTAAAGGTGGCTAGATGAAGATGCAAACATTACCATTGTTTTATTCTTGTGTAAGATTACTCTTGTAGTCGTAGTGAACTTTTTTTGAACCCTCACTATCCTCAGAAATTTAAGTTTTAGCGATAATCTTTCAACGGCATCACCGCAAAAAGATATCGCGCTGAAATTTCATGACCTTTTTTCACATCTCACGCATAGACCAATTTCGCGATGCTCTGGCACGTGGTTTCATATTTTGAACTTCCATGTCGGACCAAAAATTGCTAAAAAACNCCCCGGGATTTCATGTATAACTTTCATTATGAAT
>JZLH01S0409139.1:26294-51495 GCA_001188425.1 Eucidaris tribuloides | reverse complement strand
CGTTATATGATTTTTTTTTATTTGTGCTATAACTACGTATAATGTATACAAAATTGTATAGACCTATGTATGAGTGAAACTTAATTAGACACATGTACTCGACAACTTTTTTGTGCTATAACTGCGTATAATATATACAAAATTGTATAGGCCTATGCATGAATGAAACTTAATTAGACACATACACTCGACAACTTTTGAAACGGGTTCTAATGTGTACACGAAACTTGCTTCATGTGAACCACCACGCTAAAAACAAATAAAAACAAATGAAGTGAAATGGGAAGTTTTATTAGTGTGTAAGTTGTGAGAAGTCGAGGCACGTGAATACAGAAATACGTCATTGATCCTACTCATGTAACGTTGCATTAAAAATTTGGTTTGTTTAAACCCTTTACAGTCAGGAAAAAGTGTTATTATTAACCAATAAACTGTGTTGCCCATGGCACCAAAATTAAAAAATTAATCTAGCATGCAGGTGTAAACCAACTCCCAAACACACTGAGAAAAATATTTTCAAATTTGCACCTTTAGCAATGTCACACTGGGAGCACCTTTATGGGTGAAACTTTAAATCTTTCATATAGGCTATATACGGTCACAAATAATGCGGTGACCGCCCGATTTATAGCCTGCTCGGTCTCCCAGCAATTCTTGATGCATGTTGAGCGAGCTGTAACGTCCTATGCTCGGGCGGCGCCCTGTCGATTTCCTGTCGGTCTCCGATCGATTTCAGATAAAATAATTGGCAAAATCGAGGGAGCTTCTCCGTGCGGCGACCGGGCAGTAACCGACTGATGACTAACCGATTCCCGGACGGTCTCCCACCGGTCATCGGGCGATTTAGCGGTCTCCCACCGGCCATCGGGTGATTTTTAAGAAATCGGCCGGTGGCCCACCGGTGATCGGTAGGACCCTGCAGGTATAAAGGCGTACTGGTGGAGGACCGCTGGGCTCCTCCGGGATTTTTTTTTTACAGGCAACCTGGTTGTATTTATGTGGCTGCCCCATTGGTCATTACCACTACAGCTTTGTCCCCTGCTCCATTGGTTTTCTCCTGTGCTTTCCGATCTCCCAGTGGCAACCGGGTGGCGACCGCTCGGCAGCCTTTGATCTAGCGGCTTCGACTTTTGACCTAAATAGTTCGACGGCGACCGCTCGATTAGGTCGGTGCCCGGGCGACGCCCGCCCTAGTCTAAATCATGGACTGCTCTTTAATTTTACCCCAATCCCGAGCGTACCGAGCTGCGAGCGCAAGTGTCCAGACTCTAACCCTACTAGTCTAAGTATCTATACTGCGTTAGGATAAGGATGAAAAAAGAGCACAGTCTAAAACTTAGAAAAGCTAGTCTAAGTGTCCAGACTCTAACTCTACTGCATTAGGATTAGGATGAAAAAAAGCACAGTCTAAAACTTAGACTACGCCCGCCCAGGCACCTGGCGTGTTTTGGGCGGCGAGTGAAATCGAACAGGCGCCTGTAGAATTTTAACTGCGCGCTAAAACTTCAGCGGCGACCGACCGACGCCCTAAAAACCAGCGGCTGCCGCTCGGTGACCGGGTGAAACTGGCTAAAAACTTACCACCCGGCCGCCGCGAGCAGGCCAGTTTTTTTTTATTTGTGACCACAGCCATACTGGGTGCACCATTTACTATGCAACCTTGAAACTGTAGAGGTATAAAGGTGCAAAGTTGCACCCGTAATGAAGTAAAGTTGAAACTATTTTTTTTTTTAGTGTGAATGGTCGAGGGCTGTTTGGCGGAATTAGTTTCGAGACATTGAAGGCAGGGAAGTCGAAATCTTAGTGACGCAAGAATCATGAAAATCATTAAAATGCCATATAATTACCCCACTTTATACTCAAAATTATAAAAAAAATTTGAATACGAAATTAGAAATTGAAGTTTAATTATTGTCAAAGTTTGAACGAATGTTTGGATGTCATCATTGTGTTTGATGTATATGTTTATTGAGTAATTCAATTTTGCATACGTGTAAGTTTTGTAACGAAAAATCTAATTTCCAGCTCTGAAGTCTTTTATACAAGTAAATTGCAAAGAAAAATATGTTATCGCTGTAGATGTTATACGAAACTTTGTATTTGATATGTAATTCTTTAAACATCAGCCACCGTTGTTTTTTTATGATTTGCCAACCGGGTTTGCCAACTTGTTTTGGAATTCTGTAAATGTGTTTTGACTACACCGTAAAAAGTTTGTTAGAAAGTGATAACAATGATGCATTTAGAAAATGTTAAATTTAAGTTCAGAACACTTAGTGTGTAGAAATTTGACACCAATGTTTAGTGATTATAGACACGACGTTTAGCCTCAGGCTCTAAACATGTTTACAAAATGAAAAGTGTTTAGAAAAGTGTTTTCTTACTAAACACACCTTTGACAATGTACCTAAAACAGAATAAGACAGAAGAATCATATTAACCAATTAGTCCCATAACCAGCGAATTATGTACAATTACTATGCACTCTGGATAAATGCTACTCAGAGGGTTCAGATTAAAACTATGTAACCTTATTTACCGTATGATTAATGTGCCGAAGGACCTGGGTATGGGCCCAGCTGCATGCTTATTTTGTAAGGAATTGTACAACATAAACACGACTGATTCATTGCATTGGCTCTCTTTTAGTTTGCAGCCGTTGTGCCATGACCATTTAGGCCAAGAAAAGTCCGTGCCCACCGGTCGACCAAGCAAACTCAATGATGGGCAATAAGCACAAAATACTGTTCACATGCGGTGAGGTTAACAATCGAACCACGGATCTTATTTACTGACTGTCTGCATGATATAGGCCTACTGCTAATGCGCACATCGCCGTCAAGCACTGATTTGTCGCTAGTTTCAGCTTAATCTAAGTCAACACTTAAAGGTAAGTAGGCTGTATGTGATTCGCACTGTTTGGTCTGTAATATACTAACCCTTTAACGTCTAAATCACTCCTCCAAAATAACCCAAATTCTATTACTCCCTGAACCGCCTGAACCCACCCTCATCTGGACATACATGTACCGGTATATTTCAGTTGAGAATGACCACACACTTTCACATAGGCCTACTGTGTGTAAGGGTAAGAACGAGTCCACTCCAATTTACCCAAAATCATCTAATGTGAAGCTAATAATTCGTGATATCATTAAGTAAAAGGTAGTCTATTGTTATGGTTTATTTATGGTGACAGTAAATGACAAGTTATTCCACTGACCTTGAACATACCTTGATGGCCACATCACATAGTCGTCGCGTTGACAGGAACTAATGTTAAGGGGGCCATTTCGGGCCTATTTAAAAACCCGTTTTTGATAATTCAGCCTTAAACTGAAGAAGTGTGGTAGCGTCGATAGCACTTTGTGGGATTTTGTTCCAGTTATCGACGACCCTTTGACTGAAAAAGTTCTTTCTGATATCTAGTCTGCATCTGCGTTTCATCAATTTCAAAGAGTGACCTCTAGTACTATGATATTCTGCTCTCTGGAAATAGTTGTCCGGTTTGGGGTGACAAAACCCTGTTTCTCAAGTTTGGGTGAAAATGAGGTTTTTCACGATATGAAGTCGGATTTGGTTTATTTGTCTACATCTGATATTTCAAGTCTCAAAACAAACCAGTGGCTCTCCCATTTGTTAGTGTGTTAAAGGTATTGGCTAACATTTACCACAGTTAAAAAAATCTGAGCCGCATGATTCCCCATGCTACCAATGTCTTTGATGAGGTCTAAAAATGAAGCCCTGAAAAAATTGTATTTCAAAATGATTATTTAGTGCTTTAAAAAAGTGAAAATCATAAGTTGACCAGATTCACTTTCCCATTTCCTCCCATAGACTTACTGTGTGTACACCTAGGTTAATAAAACTCGCCCCGAGTTTTATTGTTTATTCATGTATAACTTGCCATTGGCAGTGTAACTTTCCAAACTTTTGTATTCTAGGGTGTTTATTTGTCCATTTGAACACTTCCATGTAGCTCAGATATCAAAGTTTGACAATTTTTTAAATTGAAGCTTCACAATGTTAGCCTATCACTTTAAGGCAGCTCTGTTTTGGAGGTTCTCCTGAACATTTAGGCATTTAACATGTTTGAGATGGTGAGACACGAGGTTTTGTCACCCCCAGGGACGTTAAATATCCCAGTCCCCATCCCAGTCTCCAATGGGTTAAACACTCCACCACAGCCACACCTTTCTGAGAACCTTTCAATCAATTTAACACATGTTAAAGACACTATATAACATTGTGGGACCCCCATTTAAAAAATTGTCAAACTTTGCTGTCTGACATAATCTGACAGTGTTTGAATGGACAAATAAACACCCTTGAACACAAACCTTTGGACAGTTATGCAGTTATTAGTACACTATGTACAGATGAAAATCGCCACATGAATTATTCTCAGCCGATAGAAAATTCTGCAATGCACAAGTCAATGGGGGAAACTGGAAGGGTCGCTCAATGATTTTTACTTTTTAAAAGCACTTAATGATGATGATTTTGAACTGCAATTTTTTTCAATGCTTCATTTTTAGACCTTACAAGAGACACTGGTAGAATGGTGAATTATGTAGCTCATTTTTTTTTAACTTTAACTTTGGACAGTTAGGCAGTCATTAGTAAACTATGTACAGATAAAAATCGTCGCATGAATAATTCTCAGCCGATAGAAAATTCTGCAATGCACAAATCTATGGGGGAAACTGGAAGGGTCGCTCAATGATTTTTACTTTTTAAAGCACCTAATGATGATAATGATTTTGAACTGCAATTTTTTCAATGCTTCATTTTTAGACCTTACAAGAGACACTGGTAGAATGGTGAATTATGTAGCTCAGTTTTTTTAACTTTAACTTTGGACAGTTATGCAGTCATTAGTAAACTATGTACAGATAAAAATCGCCACATGAATTATTCTCAGCCGATAGAAAATTCTGCAATGCACAAGTCTATGGGGGAAACTGGAAGGGTCGCTCAATGATTTTGACTTTTTAAAAGCACTTAATGATGATGATGATTTTGAACTGCAATTGTTTTCAATGCTTCATTTTGAGACCTTACAAGAGACACTGGTAGAATGGTGAATTATGTAGCTCAGTTTTTTTTTAAACTGGAACCACTGTTATTTGATGCCTTTAATCTTGGCTTGAGTCGAATGAATACACTCTTGACCCTGCTATACCATCCCCCATAATCCGCTTGGCCTGAACAAAACCAACTCGTTACCAGTAACTTGTGTTCCCCGAGATAGTCGCTTTTGCCCTGACGTGTGTCAGGTCCACCGTTATAATGCATGTAATATAAAATGCATCAGAATGGGTAGAAACCCATTTCATGTGATACTACTTTTTAAAAATAATCTTAACTGAATAAATGATTTTGCGCGTCGTTCAAGATTAATAACAGTTTGGCTTTCGAGCTGGATAAACACTAAACTAAGTGTTTTTTATGAGCCCGCCAGTGAACGTTTGTTTTTCACAGCGGCTCATAAAATCACTTAATTTATTGTTTATCCAGCTCGAAAGCCAAACTATTATTAATCTTAACTATTTAACCCCATAATGTTTTAAAGATTGAATTACATAAATTTGTAATACATTTGTAAAGTAAGAATATGTTGTCATTGATTAAAAATAAGATCTTTTCACATTAAACTTTTGCTTAAAGGTGTACCCCTTCGAGCTGTTAAAAAACTGATATACCTTTGAATTGAAAACCTTTCCAAATTTGTAAGCATGTTTATACAAAAAAAATATCTTGATCTTAAATATTTACTTGTATTGTTCGCAATAACAGTGTCCTATTAATTGAAAGTGTTCTTATTGAATGGAATTTAATCATGTTTTGTAGCAAATTAATCCAACGCAATATTTGTTACTGTAACATATAAACTGGGCTGGTTCCAAATTGGACTCCTGCATGGGAGCGATGGTGCAGTGCGTCGCAGCACACCTATACATTTTATTACGTTGATTGTTTTAGCTACCCCATTGAATAATTTGTATCATGCTCCTTTTCAAAGCCATGGCACAGGTTTCCCTTTTGTAAAAAAAAAATCAATAATTCCAGGTTAAAGTATCGAAATACGACTAATAAAACTACGCTAATCATTCATTTGACAATTTGCCTCAATTGCCTAATCCATTTTACATACTAAATTTAAACCAGCAAGTTCCTGCATTATCTAGTCTGGCTTCCAGACGTTTAGTTAAAAACATCCTCGGGAAAGTACTATCTTGCGTCATGAGTTCAGGCATTGTTCTAGACCGTCTTACAATAGGTAAAATAATTCCTGTTTATAAAAGGAATGATCCTAATTTAATCCAAGACTATCCACGCATCTCTCTGTTACCGACTTTCTCAAAATTCCTCGAACATTTTGTACTCAAACGACTCTGCAGTCATCTCACTGAAAATAACATTTAAACAAATTAACAGTTTGGATACCGACCCAATCATTACACCGAGAGGGCTCTTCTACACGCCACTGAAATAATAACTTCATATTTAGATAAACTGATTTATAAATACAATCTACTTTCGGGTGGCCAGGCATTTGATTCCTGAAACCATAAATTTCTGTTACATAAACTGCAACACTACACTGTGGTATACGAGGTATTCAATATCCATATGATTGGTTTGTTAACTATTTTGAAATTGAATTTGAAACTATTCTAATAAGAGAAAGCGATACTAACTTTAAAGGTTCATACATAGTCTGAAGCAATGCCAATAACGTGTGACGCAACGGGGAAGCATTGTTGGTCAGTTGCTCATAATATATGAAAAATATCATAAACACGTCTAATTTATTAAACTTCGTTTTAAATACGCTGACGACTCGCAACAATTTCATATTTTCACACTCTGATAAGCAAACACTCCAAAATGTTGCCAATACAGAATTACGTAACATATGAGCTCGGTTTAAAGCTAACAAGCTGTTTCTGAATACTGACAAAACAAAATACATGGTTTTTAATCTTACTCGGAGCTGTAAATTCAAATTAGACTTCTCAATACAATAAAGTGATATCACTCATAGAGTGAACAATAAAAGCTTCTTGTGAGTGGCAATAGACGACAAATTGTCATGGGCAAAATCATGTTAATTACACTTCCATGTATGGAAGCTGAGCATCCTGCCCATTATAATGTTGAATAAACTGGGACGTTCAGTACTACCTGTGAAATGGCTCTTTTACCTTGTGTAATGACCCTGTATTGCCTTACCTGGATTACTGTAATCTTGTCTGTGGGGGATTAGAAAGGGAGGGGGGGGGGGGTCTAGATCTTGCCAGTCTATTACAAAAGAAAGCTATACGCACTTGCTCAAACTTATTTATAGTACTCCACCACTCTTCAAAGAACTTAATGCGGTAAATTTACACGATGGGATTATATTTATCGCCTACATTTTTTTAACTGAGTACTTCAATACCGTCAATAGTAAGCATAATATCAATACAAGACAGAAACGCAATATTTTCTTGCCATACTCACGCCTAAAATTACAATCAAATGGAAACCAGCAAATTGTGGAATAACATCAATTCTTCTCTAAAAATACCAACTGCTTGGAATGATTTTAAAAACAAATTTAAGCGGCATATTCTCGTCATCTTCAAATAACATCTTAAGGAAAATTGATGGTTATGTAAAATTATATTCATGTTCCTCTTTACTGTATGTGTTAATTTGGATCATAGTGTGTGAAGTTTTCCTGCAGTGTATACTTTTTGTTTTATTTGTTGTAACATTATCACCAGTTTATAGTTACGATTGTGCATCGTACCAGCGTGCTCTTCATCAATGTAATGAATATATTTGTTAAGGGCCAGCCCATTTTCTCAAACCATTGTGGTTTTACGGGGTGCTCGATCCTGACAATTTTCATGATGTACATGTATTTGATGTGATTTGTAAAATAATCTGAATTTAAATTTGTGCTCTGACAAAGACAAATGTCACAAATTTACCCGCAGTGCGTCTAAAAAGCCGTATGGTTGGTAACGGAGACTATAGCACTCATTGTAACATCGTTACATAATTTATTCAGAACTAAAACAAACCAAAATATTAATGCATGATAAGCCGCATATCAATCATTCAAAATTAAACACAATTAGTCTATTGTAAGTTTCCATGATAACAACCCATTGACGTATTCTGACATCATACAGTTACATTGATAGACGATAAATGTAGTTGGCCTACTTCTTATGTTATATGCACATTCATGTTTGCATGTTCTAGTGTAAGAGTGCATGAATGTATAAGTTGCAATTATGCAAACGTGAACGTACGCTTAGTTGCTCGTGTATATATGTATATCTATATATGTATATGTACAGGAAGAGCTGGAGTGGAGAGAAAGCTGATTGTGGAGAAAAGAACCAGGCAAATGAGTTTCTTAGGACATATAATTAGAAAGGACGGTCTGGAAAATCTAGCATTGACAGGAAAGATAGAGGGAAAGAGGAGTAGAGGAAGGAAATGGATGAATTGGACGACCAGTCCGAATGCATTTATTGCAGAAAGAGGTGCAGGTCAGAGGGAGGTGGAACTGTTTCAAAAGGCTAGGAACAGAGATTTTCCGGCACACCATGATTTTATATATACATGTATATTGTTTGTGTGTGTGTGTGTGTGTGTTGTGTGTGTGTGTGTGTGTGTGTGTGTGTGTGTGTGTGTGTGTGTGTGTGTGTGTGTGTGTGTGTGTGTGTCTAGCTATCAATATTTCATTAAAATCCCAGTAAGAGCAAAAAGTCGTGGGTTAAAAAAAGCGTCATCAGGGGGAAATTTACTATAGGGGGATAATATACATTTCCCTTTTATGTTTTGTGAACTCAAAATGTGCTTTGTTGCCATAATTACGATCTTTGACCTCACTGAATACAATACCAAGATGAGCGTGCGCCGATATGATTACTATACCATGGTTTTGTTTCTACAGGGGTAGCTTTTGTACCCTTGTCAAATTTTCGGGTTCATATCGTCTATTAGGGGAAATTTCAATACAGTATGTAACAATACAGTATGTCTCCTTTACACTTAAAAGGGTGAATTCTTGAAACCACGTTCAGGGAAAATATATGAGGGTTGAAAAAATGTTTTCCTTAATTATGGATTTATAAGTTATTTTTTAAAATTTATGCCACTTTCAGTTGTTTAAAGACTTACAATATTTTGGATAAACTTGCGTTTTCAATATAAAACCCGATAAACAGCTTTTCAGAAATTTCCCCATTCGGATGACCTTGATACCATTCCCTCTTATGGTGGGACTTAGTGGTATATATTAAATGAAAGATATAGGATAACATTGTGGATCTTCAATTCATAAGATTGCCAAACTGTGATATCTGAGCTAGTAGTGCTCATATGGACAAATAAGCACCGTAGAATACAAATGTTTGAAGTTATGCTGCCACTGGTGAGATATGCATAAATGAACAATTTCCAATGCGGTGGAGTATAAAATATCCCATATCTAAGCACAGTAAGTCTATGGGAGGAAAAGGGCATGGTGAATGCAGTCAACCTAAGTACTCGTAGATTTTCACTGTTTTAAAGCACTAAAATCATTTCGAAATGCAATTTTCTCAGGGTTTCATTTTTTTAGACCTTATCAAAAACACTCAGAACATGGAGGATTATGTAGCTCACATTTTGTTGTTTTAAAAACTGTGGTCATTGTTATCCTGTGGCTTTAACATAATATGCAGTCACATTTTAGATATGTTTGTATTTGAGAATGGTATACAGGCAAATTTACATGTAGCGTTCAATTCGCTTTTACTTTAAATTACAACGGTACATACCCGTTTATAAAGGATAATATCGAACTAAAGCTACAGCGAATGTTGTGTTTCCATACTATGATTTTTGTGCAGAAAAGTCGACTATATAAGCAGCGTTATTTCCTTCAAATCTAATATTTGTGTTTGTTCTTTCTTTCTTTCATGTAGAACATCGCGCTTATACGGAACGGAGATGGTGGTTTGAGTGTTTTCGATCGATTTTAAAGCTGAAATAGTCGTGAACTCGTAAAGGTATTATGGATTGCAAGGGAATTTTAAAGCAGTTTTTCATAACATGCTTAGTTGTTTTATTTGGTACTGGTTCCTGGACGGGCTTTGTGTGCGTTTGGTTGGAATTGCCCTTATTGGTCCAACTCGGAGCTCCTGAGGGCTACGCTCTCGGTTCGTGGGTCATCATCATCTTCCAGGTTGCCAATGTGGCGCCATTTCTCATCACCATCTACAGTTGTTTCAGCTCCAATGACTTCAGTTTCGAGGTTCCCATCATCCACATTATCCAGGTCTTTGGATCCGTGGCAGGATTTCTTCTCATCTTTTACTGGAACGTTGACACCATATGGTCGGTAGATGGCAAGCTTCACAGTACGGGATTCCTTGTCCTGGTTTTCTTTATTTGCCTGATGCACAACATATCGAGTGTCGTTGTTCTTCCTTACATGGCTCGATTTAAAAGTAAATACGCAAACTGGTTATTTGTCGGTGTCGGCCTGAGTTCCCTTCTCCCCAGCCTTGTTGCCGTTGGACAAGGATTCAGCCAGACAAAATGTGTAGAGAATGGAACAACTCTCATGACCAATGGCACACTGACTCAAAACTGCTCAGTGTGGATCGAGACGAATGAGCCCGCGAGATTCCCTCCGTCTGAATATTTCCTATTCTGCTTTCTTTTATTGTTGCTATGTGAAATCTCGTTTATTCTGCTGAATATCCTTCCAATGGTCAGGACCGAGTACATTCCTCCATACTGCAACCTCCAGTCTGCTTCCATCATTGAACGGTTTTGTGGGTTTTCCTTTAATCCTAATGCGAGGAGTGAAGCGACGGAAACGATACCACTTAAAGACGCGCCCACCGGCGAGGATAATTCATCAACCAATGCCGTTTCCGAAGATGATGAGGATGAGCAACTCCATGAGAAGAAATCCACGGCAGAATACATTATGTTGTATTCGTTATTAGCAATCTCCACTGCCTTCGTGTTTAGCGGCCTACCAGCACTTCAAAGCTACTCGGCATCCGGCTATGGCCCGAACATGTATCTCCTGGTTACGGTATTCACGGAAATCAGCACCTTGCTGGCCATCATCGTGGAATCCGTGTGGCCGAAGGATAACTTGCTTGTAGTTTTCATGACGACACTCGGTGGGATTTGTGCTGCCGCTTATTGTATTCTCACCGCATCTCTCAGCCCGAATCCTCCTCTTCAAGGGCAGACTTTTGGATCGGTACTAGTGGTAAGTAACAAGACTTGTTTTTCAATTTAATTATTGAAAAACTAAAATTAATACTCCCAGACCTCAAGATAAGATACAGTTGGTAAAAATGGTTCGAGATTTTATTCAGGGACTTAAATACATGGAATTCATTTACAACGTACCATAAAAACGTTTATTAATTCGATCCTAGGTTCATTGATTAAGCTCTTTATTTGCAAGATTCTCCTGAAGTATTTTGTCCGCGACTCATATCTGTTGATTCTGCAAATGATGAATCCTGGTTAGTCCGTTTAAAAAATGCTAAGGGAAAATATTGTGATGAACTAGTGCTCTATACAACGTTATCTTTGCTTGGCGTACTGAGTTTAGTTCATTTGTTTAAAAGACATGGGTGTGATCCGACTTATCTGACCAGTGTCTCTATCCTTATCGTCCCTCGTTGACTTAAGAACAAGGGACCAGTCTATAGTGACAAGGCAACGTTGAAAATCCACAACCTTGGGAAGAACCGCACTCTAACATAAAATAATGCACAGACTTTTCATCTCGTGTACTTTTCTTTGGAAACTGATACAATTTTGCACACACTGAAGAAATGTTAACGCAAACTGCTTGGGGAAAATGGTGCTATATTATTTGTTTTCGTTTATATGAAATATGTATGTATCTAAACCCCCTTCTTACATTTTCAAACTGTAACGCGATTATTGTTTGCTATAGTCGTTACTGCTTGAAGTTGATGTCTACTGTTACCTTTTCTTTCCCGAAATCGGTTTTGGTAGAACTATAGAGGGAATTACAGTGGTCGGTCCATCAGCAGAAATTTATTTCATCTTCGTCATAGAATTAGTTTGCATAATTACTGTATAAAGCTTTCGTGAAATGTAATTTAAACTTTGTAAATCATTTGCTTCACAGTTACAAAAGACAGCACAACATAATATTTTGAAGAAATTACTATAACGGTTTACGCAATAATTATTCCTTGCCTTTGTCTTCCCTTCATCAGTCTTTGGCTTGGATCCTAGAAGGAGGTTTCTTCTGCTATACCGTTGCTAACATCAATTGGATCTTGCGGAAACAACCTAACAACCGCTTGCTGCTGGTGTGGGAAGGAGCCATATTTCAGCTCGGGACGATGGTGGGCGCTGTCATCATATTCCCTCTGGTCAATGTCTTACATCTATTTCATGGATATCATGAAAACCAGTGCGAACAATATGTTAATTGTACAATACTTTAAGCAAAATCTGTTGGTTTTATAGGAAAAACCGCTTATTGTTGTTATAGATTTTCAAGAAAAAATCTCTCCTCTTGTATCAAAGTGATAGTCTTTGATGATCTCCATCGACAATTATCAAAGCCTGTATCTGGAGATGGTCATTAATTGTGCGATATTCGTGACTATATTTAGTCTTTTGATTTTTTTAAACTAATATAAAGATGTGCATCGTTTCAAATTTTCAGGTAAGAAATTACAAATGTCGGGCCCATGATGTCTAATTGATTTGTGTGCTGGTATAAGCTTCGGATTTTCTAAATGATAATCAGCCGAATGACGGATTGGATATGAGTGAATATGTGAATTACATGTTACATTGTGAAATAACAGGGGGAGGTGATTAAAGTGTATTTGTACATATAGGGCCTAAGTACCAGTTTGAAAAGTATGTATATCATTGATTCTCAATGTCTCAAAACGGTGAAATAAGCGTTCTGTACTGGCTTAATAATTCGAATGAGATACTACGCGTAAGGCTCGTTTTTGTAGAAGTAATAATGGGTTTATTTTGGTTAATGAACAACAACACCCCGGTTTTGCAGAATAGGCACAATCAGCTGAATTTTACACGTGCATAATTCTACCCATTGTAATGTTCACCTCATATCGTGCCAACTTAACTGTTTAAATACACACTACTGAATACTGAGTAAATACTGAATCATGGGTAATTTTTTGTTTTAGAAAAAGTGAAAATAATAAAGTCTTATTTACTCAGAATAGCCTCTTAAGACAAACACTGCTACCCAGAGGCTCTGCAATATTGCTGGTATTACCCAAGTTTCCACCAGATCCCTTTCTCTCTCCGGGGTGCGGAGCAGCAATCGCCTTGTTGAAAGACGAATATGCGCGTGGCGGGAATCGATCCTAGCCTCTCCAGGCTAAACGGTAATGAGAAAAAAATCCAAGTTGAAAAATTACATAGTGTATATAATAACGAAAAACGTATATAAACTTATAACAGCAGTAGTGAGACATTTCGAGTGATAAAAGTGCGATTTTAGTATACATGTATACATATGCTTGAAAACGTCTCCTGATAGCTCATCTCGGATAAAAAAAACGCTAGATTGTTCCATAAACATGATTATTATTGCGTGACCTTCGCCTAGCCAAAAATGCTCTTACAGACTTTCAGTTATAAATTTTAGGTGTTTGGGTTATTGTATTTTGTCACTTCTAGTCCTTGTTAATTCAAACATTTTCGGGGTTGGTGCATTTTCCTATAAAATGCTAAATGATGTCGAGGATTAGTTGTGCATTAAACGCTTGAATAGTGTATTGTACAAATCTAGCATTGCAATCTTGTATATGGTAATAATAACTATATCGTTTATAAAATTATACAAGGATACGGGTGTCGCAAGTTTTGTGTCTGTTCCGTGTTGTATCTTGTAGCGTCTGATTCATTATGCGCCATCTCAATAAATCGTCTTCATTGATATGAAAATTATTTCCAAGTTTTTGTCTACACACTTAGAAAAATAAATTCAACTTTGCACCTCATAGAGGTGCAGACAAAGGTCATACTGAAAGCACCTTTAAAGGTGCAACTTTGCATCTTTCAGAAGGTGCAAAGTTGCACCTTTCAGATTTGCACCTAAAATGTGTATGAGGGCACCGTAAAAGATAAAAGTCGTTGGCATGACCCGACTGGGTTTTGAACCCGTGACCTTTCGGACGTGAGGTGGACGCTCTATTACGCCATCATGCCGTTGCGTACTTTACCCGATAAAATTGTGTTAAAGATGCATTATTTCTAACCATTAAGGTTAAACTTGCACCAATAGGCCGTTTTCGTAATTTTATGGATGTTTCATTCCCGGTAAGGTAGAGACGAGCTATTCCATTGACCTGTTCTTTTTACGTGAATTTCAATTGCTGGAATCCAGTTTGCATATATTACTTGTTGCTATGTCGGACAAGCCTCGGACATCAGGTTGTCACGAACAATCTTTGTTTAAAAGGTATGTATTAAATCTAAAAGGAGCAAACTTGCCCCAGCCTACGCAGTGGGGCGAGCGCACAACCGTGAAAGGTGCAAATTTGCTCGAATAACGCGGCTGATATGGCTCTGCACCTATTTCCTTAAAGTTGCACCTTATGCGCACTTTTATTTCCTAGTGTGTACAATAGAGTTCTTTGACATATAGAATCCGACACCGGCAGGCGCGGCGGAACGTTCAGATTGACAATGGACTTGGAGGGGCAACCATTGTTTGTGAACAACGCTCTGCCCCTCCAACCCATTGTATGTTCCAAACGTTCCGCCGCCCATGGACACCGTTAAGTTTTGCTTGGGGAAACGGTGTATTATTGATAAGAGAGAGTTTCATGAAAGATCGATCTGAAATAACGTTTTTAATTGTTACTATTGTGTCATAGCCATAATTGTCGATATTTCGTATCAAAGGTAACTAATTGTAAAATGCAGTGATGCCTTGCCATTTTTTTTAAACCCTTCAAGTCAACGACGCTCAATCCTCACTTGCCATAAGAATTGTAACATACGCCATAACGCATGTATTTTTAGTTGAAGGGTTCTTTCTGTAATGATATCCTAGTGACGTTATCATTGTGAAATTTAATCATTTGAAATGAAGCCATCAATATTCTTTCTTCTTTCTTCTTCAAGGCGAAGAGATTATCCAATGGAGGCGCGCCCACAGTAGAGCGACTGGAACACAATATGAAACAATTTTCGTCTCCCTATGAGGCGGGGTGTTTATTATTATTTTTCGGTTTTATATTTCCCGTGAAAAGATTTTGATGGTTTGGGAAGACTTCCAACAAACAAAAAATGTCAATATATTACTTTGAAGCGACCACAGAAAGATGACCACACCCAAAGAAGAAGAAAGTGCCTTCCATCATAATAAGACAGCAGTAAGGGGCATACGTCCGCCTGATATTTAGACAGGGCCTGTTCAAGTTATGAATCTTATTCATTCTCATTTCTAAAGGCGGTTTACTATTGTGAACATCCTACCTTTTTCTGTCAAGTCACTTTTCTTTACATTGAATATAATGATGTGGAGCGAACGCCACCACCTTTAATTAGGGGTAATATCTCCCTTACTGCTGTCTTATGATGATAGGGGAGCTTGTTCGCTGGGTGAGTTTTTTTTATGAGGCCGCTTCAGAGTAACATACTGACATTATTTGTTTGGTGGAAGTCTTTCCAAATCATCAAAACTGTTTAAAGAAAAATATGAAACTAAATTACAATGCTAGGGTGAATTAAACACCCCACCATCTTGGCAGGCAAAAATTGTTTGATTTTGCGTTCCAGCCCCTCTGCCGCAGGCGCGCCTACATTGGATAATCTCTCCACCTTGGAGAAGAAAGGAAAAGTATTCATTGATTTCATTACAAATCATTTCTCATATTCCAATATTAACTTCACCAGGACATTATTAACGCTGGACAAAATGTTTGTATAGTCACTATAAAGGCACGTTATATGGAGATGGAAGAGCAATAATAATGGTGTCACGACCCTCATCAAAATAAATAAATGAAAAAAAAAACTGTGATCAAGTGAGTCTCTCACAGCTTTGTCTTCGACACGTCGTCAAAGAATGGGGTGGATGTTTAACAATAATTTTAGATACCAAGTTCCTTTGAAGCTTATAAAATTCTGTCGTAGTAGTCGGGGGGGGGGGCGCTATTTGAAATTTGATGAAGTTCATGTTAATTGTTAGCAACCACTACTATTCAGAAAAACGATGTTGCCATTTTCCGTTGACATTCGGTGACCTTCACACAAGATCAAAAGCCAAAGTAGTCATACATCGTCCAAAGTATATCGACCTTTGTATCAAAATGTGGCAAATTTAAAAATAAAAATATTTCGGTTTTTTTACCTTTCGGTTTTTGGGGGGTTATATGCAAATAACAAATTAGACAGAATAATATGCATAAATTTGCCTTTACTTAGACTAGTCCAAGCTAGAGACCACTGGACCTTGTTTTGTAACGTTCTTTTGACGGATTTCGTCAATTCGAGGGTGCTGATTCCAAATCCAATGCATGCCTGAAGCTAATCATTGAGCGTTTTGGTAAAATACGCAAAAAATCTTAACCAGTCGGAGACTAAGTACGAGTTAACTCGTTTTGGAGTCTTTGGAAAATGTGTGTAATATTGAAATCAAATCGTTTCCATCGGAATAATGACCGCCAAAGGCATTAAAAGTCCGCTAAAGTGACATTGCCGTACATATTTCAGTCATCTTTTTCGACATACACTTTACAATATATTGTGATGGATTCCAGTCAATTTGAGGGTGCTGATTCCAATTCCGACGGGTGCCGAACTAAAGTCCTTGAGTAACGCAAAAATTCAAAATGGCTGCCTAAAATCGATATAATGGTCGCTAAAACTGCATGTTTAAATCAAACTTTGAGCGTATAAGATTTGTTTTGATAGAATCTGGTCAATTGAGAGTGCTGCTTCAAAATCAGATTGGTGCCGGAGAAAAAAGGTCTTTTCAATGTTGTTGGCGGCCATTTTGCAAGGTTTTAGGTCTGGAACCAGCGAATTTGGAATCATCACCTTCAAAATGACTAGAATCCGTCAAAAAACATTACAAAAGGTAAAGTGGTCTCAAGCTTGGACTAGTTTGAATAAAGGCATATTGTGCATATTATTGTCTCTAATTAGGTTATTAGCATATAACAAAGACAAACCCCAATAAGTCAAAATCAATATGAACATCATATTCAATGTTTCTTGTCCGATTAACCCCTTTGTGTTTGATGTTGATGCATGGAACACCGTTTATCTGTGTCCCCCCTCTGATTGTGACTCTCATCCATTGTGCTACTGCTATATATACCCCATCAGTGTTAGTGCTTTCAAACTTCAGAGTCCCCTTATTGTCCAATATGGCTCTGCCAAATACTAAACAGGGCAGACAAACTCAAAACTCTAAGAAATCTGAACTTTCATCCCAAATGTCAGAATTCCTTGAAACTGATGAATTTGTTTCTGCCATTGCACTGATGCAGTGCGAAAAGCCGTTGAAAAGGAATTGAGTAACATGGTTAAACAAACTGAACATCTAGAAGCACGCATCTTTGCATTAGGAACTGACAATGACGCAAAGACAAACAAATCAAGGAGCTTCAGGGCAAACTTGAATCATACAAGTCTATGTTTCAGGAATGTAAAAACAGAGACAATGTTTCGGAGTAGTATTCGCGACGTAACTGTCTGCGGTTGTTTGGTGTTCCTGAATCGAAAGATGAAAATTCTGATAAAATTGTTCTGGATATCGCGAAAACAAAACTGGGCCTGGATCTCGACGTCTCTGAGATCGACAGGTCCCATCGTACTGGCCGTCCCTCAACTCAAATCTCTGGAAGCAATAGACCCCGCGCAATTATTGTCAAGTTTGCAACCTATAGGACAAGACATGCTGTCATCTCAAACCGCCGTAAACTAAAAGGAACTAGAATTGCAATCGCGGAAGACTTGACAAAACAAAATGTTGAACTTCTCCGTGCTACGCGTAATCATCCAAAAGTAGAAACATCATGGACTACCGATGGACGCATAATAGCTCTAATCAAAGCGACAAATGGCAAATCAGTCAAGAAATTAATAACTTCCAAACGCGATCTCAGTAACTTGTAAACAATGAAATTAGCGATCTGTATTCTTGTGATAACCTGACGTTGGAGAATCGTTAGTTTTTCCCATTGACTTTGAACTGAAATATGTTTCACTCTCTGTTGATTTTATTGTATTTATTTATAGTTGTTTATTCTAATTCTCAATTTCCTCTTCCGTTATTTCATTTTTCAAACTACCTAATTGACAGTGCCATATACATAGGCACTATCGTATACGCTTTTCTTTTATACTGCATGGCCGTATGTAATTTTGCAGTTTCAACTACTCCGTTTACTTACATTTTTGCATGCTGTTAATGATTAATTTTATTTGTACATGTTTGCACACGTTTGTTACGTTTTGATCTTATTTGTGCAAGCTCTCAATCGTAATCTATTCTCTTTGCTTTTATTACTGCGTTGTCTTTTTTTTATTTGTTTAACTATTTATTTAGGTAATTATTGCATGTACTTTCTTTTTATGCATGACCGTAATTAACATTTTGGGCTGAATTCATTCTGTTTTCTTTTATGCATGATTGTAATTGTGTAGTCGTTTTCAGTTATATTTGTTTTGTTAATACCTATGTCTTACTGTTCTGATGTTAGTACAAACTCTTCTTGTGATGGCATTACCATAACTGCTGAACATATGTAACCCACTTTGTATGACGAACTTAATCATGTACTTCCTTTCCAAACCTTAGATAATGAAGAAATATATGAATTATTCAATAATAGATCCCGTGTTGATATAAATGAACTTGAGTTACCATTACCAACCCTTAACCATAGTAAGAATGATCCTGATATAATTCCTGACTTGATACTCACCACTTCATGCCAATATTATACCATCGATGAGTATGCCTCAAAATATGAATCTCGCAACAATACCTATTTAAGTTTTCTACATATTAATGCACGAAGCATTTCCAATTCATATGACAATATAACTGATCTTCATTCTACTCTTAATCATGAATTTTCTGTAATAGGGTTAACCGAAACATGGCTTAATGATAAATCCCCTCGTTTATACAATTTACCTAGGTACACGTTTATACATTCTGACCGACTTTCTGGCAAAGGCGGTGGTGTAGCTTTAATGATTTCAGATAAATTTAATTTTAAAGTAAGAAATGATCTAATGCCTTGTAGTAATGATTATGAATCACTATTCATTGAATTGACTCCCCCCACTACCCGTTTACATGTAAAAACTTTATTAATGGTGTTATTTATCGCAAACCTTCTGCAAATGCTAGAGAATTTGTCAGTGTTTTATCTTCATGTATTGATAAGATAACAAGTTCAAAAAGTAAGTTATTTCTCATGGGCGATTTTAATTTAAATTTACTTAATTATACACATGGCAGTCTAGTCACAGATTTCTGAATATGCTATTTACAAATAGTTTTTTACCTGTAATAACTAAACCTACCAGAGTCACCCCCTGTATAGCCACTTTACATGTAATTGATAATATATTTACCAACTGCCCTTTATCTTTTCCTCATCCTGGAACTATATATGCTGATGTCAGTGATCATTTTCCCGTATTTGTTATCGATAAAGCTAGTTCTAATTTCTCTAAAATACAAACTACTATGACCCATAAAAGATTTTTTAAGCAGGATCAAATTCAAAGATTTGTTTATGATCTAGCTCTTGGTTGATTGGTCTGATTTGTATAATTTTTCTGATACTGAATTCGCATATAATTTTTTTTCCCTGAGAAATTTAATATTTTATATGATAAACATTTCCCCAAGGTTAAGAAAAATACTCGTCCTAAAATCATAAGAAAACCGTGGATCACTAAGTGTTTGCTTAAATCAAAACATATCAAAAGTCGTCTATTCAAAAAATATGTTAATAACCCAACAACAGAAAATCACAAAAAGTATAAAGTATATCGCAACAAACTCACAACTCTTATAAGGATTTCTAAAAAGTCTTATTTTTCCAGTAAATTTAATAATTGTAAACATGACATTAAAGAAACTTGGTCCACAATTAACTCTTTGTTAGGCAAATCTAGTACTAAATTTCCCGATCACTTCATTGATGGCGACAATAAGATTAATGACCCGGATGAAATTGCCAATGAATTTAATACCTTCTTTATCGAAATAGGACCTAATTTTTTTTGTCCAATTCAATAATCGATCCCCCAATTAAATATTCAGACTTTTTACCCAGTATTTGCGATAAAACTATTTTTCTGAATAGAGTAACCGAAGGTGAAATCTTTAATGTAATTAGTAATTTGAAGAATAATGCGAGTCCCGGTTTTGATGATGTCCATGTATCCGTTATAAAAGCATTATACTGTTATACCGTTGACCTTTATATTTAACCTTTCAATTCGCACTGCAAAAGTACCTTCTGCCCTTAAAATAGCTAAAGTAGTTCCCGTTTTCAAAAAAGATGACAAACATAAATTTAATAATTACCGACCAATTTCAGTTCTCCCTTGCTTCTCAAATATTCTTGAAAGACTAATTTATAACCGATTGTATAACTTTTTGAATAGCAATAATCTATTATCAGACTACCAATATGGATTTCGAAAACATCACTCAACAGACCATGCATTGATTAATATTCACGATTATATAACCTGATCATTAGACCTTAATAAACATGTTATAGGATTTTTTTAGACTTAAGTAAAGCCTTTATACAATGGACCATAATATCTTACTCGAAAATTACATCATTATGGCATTAGGGGTATTGCCCATCAGTGGTTTCAAGATTATTTAAGAAATAGGCGACAATATACTTTTTATCAATCCCACTCATCGTCCCTTTCTAAAATTACTTGCGGTGTGCCCCAGGGTTCAATTCTAGGTCCTTTGTCGTTTTTAATCAATATCAATGATTTCAGTTTATCTCCACCTACATTAAAATTTACCCACTTTGCTGATGATACCTCTATTTTTTAGAGTAAAAGTAATATAACGAACGTAATAAACACACTAAATCAAGATTTACAACTTGTTTCATTTTGGCTTAAGGCAGATAAACTATCATTGAATATTGATTAAACTAAATTCATATATTTTACTTATAGAAATAAAATACCAAGAGATATCGAACGTAGTCTTTCATTGAAAATTGATAATCATGCTATTAATCAAACATTAAATATATCAATTTTCTAGGGATCCAAATTGACCACAATTTAAGTTGGACAATTCACATCCAATCAATTTCATGTAAGGTTTCTAGAATTGTAGGAATTATCCAAAGGTTAAAAACTTTTATTCCAATTCATATATTATTTACCATTTACAATTCATTAGTTCTCCCTCATTTGACGTATGGGAATGTTATTTGGGGTAATACCGGAATCTCTAAACTATCTAACTTACACAAACTACAGAAAAGGGCATTACGAATATGTAACAATACTTCTTTTACTGAGCATTCTCCACCATTATTTAAGAAAATAATACTTTAAACATTTATGATATTAACAAAATTCAAATTGCTATATTTATGTTTCCTTATTTCCACAATGCTTTACCGTCTTCATTCAACTCTATGTTTACACTTAATAGTGAAGTGCATTCCTACAATACAAGAAACAGTAACTTAATTCATCTTTGGCCAATACGTAAATAAAAAACTATACAGAGTATCAGATATTCAGGTCCACCTATCTGGAATTCTTTGCATCAATCAGTGAAATGTAAATTTCCTCGTACATTTAAACGTAATTTCAAGCATTTCTTATTGTCTAAATATATTTAAATTCTTACTTTCCGTCTGCTAAAATATTGGTTTTGTAATGTATATGTTCTTGTTTTTATCTGCATTTGTCTACTTTATTCAACTTAATGGTGGACTGACTTATTTGTACAAGCCTTCTAATTGTTGGCTTTCTTCAGTCTCCCATTTTCACACTTTAAATATCCAATTTAGTGTAATATATGCAATTGTTTATAATCATCACTATTCTTTTAGTTATTGACTGTATTATAATTTGTATGCTTTTTAACATGTATATATTGTATATATTGTGAACTATTTTTTAACAAGTATTTGGTAAAATAAAACATGAATTGAATTGAATTGAATTGAAATATTTCTTGTAAAATTTACCACATTTTGCTATAGCCTACTTTGGACGATGTATGACCACGTTGACCTTTAACCTTGTGTCAAGGTCACTAAAGGTCCACGGAAAATGGCAACATCGTTTTTCTGGAATAGTCAGAACCAGTAAAATACTTTTATAGTTGTTGCGAACAATTAACATGAAATTAATAAACTCAGTTTCTGGAGAATATAAGTCCCTTCACTATAGGTTAGGAGAAGAACAAAAAAATAGTAAATCGATTATTTTATCAAATCAGAATAGCGATATTACTCTTTGCATGCAAGCAAACTCTTTACAAAATCTCCATCTCATAAATTCACATGGTGTGTGCACTTGCAAGGTAAATAGGTTTGATTTTCTATAACACGGGGGGGGGGGGGATGTGGGTCTGCTCCCCCACTGTTTGCGGCCTCAATAGCGTACACATTACATGTTCGACATCTATAGTAGATGGCAAAAGTAGTAATACGCGGTAGGACATTGACCAAATAACGCTCTAGGAAAAAGTTCCGAAATCTCCAGATTGGTAATGAAAAATAACATGACAAATTGATTAAAGCCCAAGTTTAGTTTTGGGGATTTTTTTTATTTGAAAGCATTATGCCCCAAAGTCATAACCCTGCAATAATCGATTCTGAATGTAATTAGTTTTTTTGTTAGATTAATTAATGAAAAATCTCGGGGGGGGGGACACCCGAGATTTTCGACAATATTTTACACTATAGCATCAAAATGGTCAATAAGGCGCTAAAGTTATATGAGTTATACATGTATCTCATCTGAAAGAACAGACCCTGCTCTTTCAGATGAGGTATAACTCATATAACTTTAACACCTTATTAACCCTTTGGATGCTATAATGTAAAATATAGTCGAATCAATTAATTAAAAAAAAACCCTAAAGACATTCAGAATCTATAATTGCAGAGATACGACATTTGGGCATAAAGCTTTCAAATAAAAAAAAATCCCCAAAACTAAACTTGGGCTTGAAGATGAGGTTGCTGATGAGAAAACAGAGTTGTTATCCATTTTTTTTTTATTGGCGCGTTGATGAGATAATCGACTAACTAATGAGGCAAGTTCCTCAGTACCATTCGTAGAAGAAGGAATCGCAGTCAATAGCGATCTCAAAGACACGAACATTACTCGCTAGATCGGTATTTACAGCTATGTTATTAATATTTATGAAGACCTGTGGCACTATATTAATTCATATCGGAATGTACTAGTGAAGGTATTCTTTTGAATGAATTTAACAAAATCCATTCACGCAGTCCTCCATTATTTATAGAATGGTTGCTCCCAAATGCCTCACCAAATTTCCTATTCAGTTTTCAAACATATGTGGATTCACAGAAGCATTGTGACTACATAGGTTGTTAGGCACTCCCTAGTTTGCGAACGATGGTATGACCATGGACGGAGAGACATTCCAGCCACGTAATTTATTTTTGCACACGGTGAAAGTCCCCGGTAGTTTTATACACTTCTACTTGGTCTCGACATTATAAATAACCGTCATAATTAATTCTCGCAAAAACGCGCAGACGGATTTAAGATCACAAATCCGATTTACGGGTTTTATAATATTTACAAAATAATTTGTAATATTTAAATAACGATCACAAGGGATTTGTAAAATACCACTGATGGGACTACGGAAATCACGCAATTTGGCCTTGCTCTACTGACTATAACGTATGTCCATCTAATGCGACACAGACGGTTCGTTCTCAAAGTACTTAACCTTGAAATCGCTTTAGAGTATAAAACCCCCGGGATAAAACTCCAATCACGTCTCGTTTCAATTCAATTATACGTTTCTGCAATATCAAACATCGTGATTGCAAATACGTTATAGATCTAAAAAGTCGTTGTAGTTATGATTATATGCAAAATGACACGTGTAGCTATTGCAACAGAAGGAACATATCAAGTCGCTGCAGGATGCATTGTTCCATTTGTTTAAATCACGTTCAATTAATGACATTTTCCCTTCGTTATTAAACGTGGATTAGCGACTATACTCCACGGAGAGAGCAGAGTGAGGGTTTCTGATTGACATTAAAGAAGTGGACTTGGAGACATCATGGATTGCTTTGAAATCTTACAGCAATTGTTAGTCATTTCATTGATCGTTGTTTGTGGAACTGGTGCATGGATAGGTTTTGTGGGCATTTTAGTAGAACTGCCATTGTTGGTTCAACTTGGAGCCCCTGAAGGCTACGCACTCGGCTCCTACGTCATCATCATCCTGCAAGTCGCCAATATCGTTCCATTTGGCATCATCGTCTACAGTTGTTTTTCCCCCAACGACTTCCGGTTTGAGGTTCCCGTCATGCACGCAGTCGTTGTCTTTGGATCCGTCGCCGGGTTTCTTCTCATCTTCTACTGGAACGTTCACTCCAGGTGGTCCGTGGATGATAACCTACACAGTACGGGATTTATTGTACTGACATTTTTTATTTGCACGATGACCAACACATTAAATGTCCTTGTTCCTCCATTTATGGCAAGATTTAAAAGTAAATACCTGAAGTGGATATTTGTCGGTGTTGGAATGAGTAACCTGCTTCCCAGCCTTGTCGCAGTTGGACAGGGATTCAGCCAGACAAAATGTGTAGAGAATGGAACAACATTGCAGACCAATGGTACTTTCATTCAAAATTGTTCACTATGGGTCGAGGTAAATAAGCCTCCAAGATTCCCGCCTTCCGACTTTTTCCTATTTTCCTTCGTTATGATGTTGCTCTGCGAAATTTCGTTTATTCTGCTGAATATCCTACCAGTCGTCAAGAGTGAGCATGTTTATCCATACTGTAACCTCAAGTCTGCTTCCATCATTGAACAACTGTGTGGGTTTCCATGTTGTTCCAACACGAACGGTGAAGTATCAGAAACAATTTCTCTCACAGATGTT
>JZLH01S0409139.1:11833-16833 GCA_001188425.1 Eucidaris tribuloides | reverse complement strand
ATTTTTCAGTTTTTATTAATTGAATGTTAAAATATAAAGGCATTACCAGGTGTCTTTCAACTTCCTACATCAAATATTTGCACAATATTCTTACTGTCCTGCAATTGTCTTTTCAGCTATGATCATTTTTTATGTTATGTTAGAAACATTAATGTCATTTTCGTATGTTATGTTTACTTGTATCTTAGGTAGCTTTTAAAACATTGTGAATATTTGACGCAATTCGGTCACGCTTGTGACCGTGATGGTAGTTTGTCTCATTATCAAACCATTAATTGTTTGTTCTATTAATTATGCGCCCCTTTACATACATTCTTAAAACCTCATTTCTATACTGAAAATAAAGCCGCACGTTGTGCTTTTTTTCCGCAAACATTGCCCACCATCACTGTGACAAAATGACAAAGCTTTCTCCAATCTACCCTTACATGCACTGTGAAATAAATTTACGAACATTGTTCATCAGTAACACAAAAACATTCCCAAATAATCTTTCCCCAATTCTCTCGTTATCATCTTAACTTATAAATGTGATTTTTTTTTTGCTCTTATACGTGTATTTCTCAGCAGAGCGCGTCGATCCTGAGGGGCAGGGGGTCGATCCTCCCCCCCTGAAATATTGGGGGGGGGGGGGACCAAACATTCGCATTTGCCGCCCCCTCCCCAATAATTTTGACAACTTTAACAAATTATAATTGAAAATCAAATAATTTAAAGAAGCATTGCAAAGCACCTATAAACCCATTGAAATGACAATAGAAATGCTATTAAATAGTACAAAATTGTCGCTTTTTCGGCGCGTTTCGCGCGCATCAATTCTGTATTACGATTTGGTCGCGGCGAGCGCGTCGAAAATTGTTGACATTTTTTCAGCTTTTGGCCCCCCAAATCCGTAAATGGATCTACGCCCCGGCTGTTTCTCAGACTTCTGTACACGCAGGCGCCACACTGTCCCGCGAATTTTGAGCGAAAGGATGGACACACGATTAAGGAAATTGTCAAATTCGGTCTCTGATCGTATAAACATACGGGCCATTCGTGAGAACATCTTAAGGCCATCGTGTGGCCTCCTGTAGACATGTTATTTGCTTCGGCAGTTTGATTTCGCTTTGTTGTTCAAGTTCGGGGCAACCTTCGTGGCGAATTGAAAATTACATATTCGTGTGGCCATCCTTGGTCAATTTTGGGGACAGTTCGACGCCATCGTAAAGCAGCGTTGGTCAATGTAATTTGCTTCAGCACTGTCGCCGAATTGACATGAGATGGCACAGAGTATGTAAATTTTTTCAATTTCGCGCGAAGGCTGGCCCGACGTGATCACAAAGAAAATCAACATCCGAAGCAGTACGACGCCTACAAGAAAGGGACACACACTAGAAAATAAGGTGGTCGACAACGTGGACTTTGCGGAAATAGGGTGCAGAGCAATTTTGCTGGCGGTATTCGAGCTATTCTGCACCTTTGCACGGCTGAGCGCTCGCGGACAGTTCCATTAAATGTTGCAAGTTTGCACCTTTTAAGGTGGCCACATTAATGCAAATTTATGGATGTTTTCGTCTTCCGAAGCCCCTGGTGTGACTACTTCTACCATCTTGTTTCTATGAATAGCAGTTTCAATAGCGGAAAATGCAGCTTGCATACATTTTCTATGTCGGACAAGCTAGACAGCGGACGCTAGCTTTCAGGTTTAAAAGCAACCTTTGTTTAAAAGGTATGCATGGAATTTGAAATATTACGAAATGGCCTATAGGTCCAAAAGTTTGCAACCTTAAAGGAGAAAATAATGCACCTTACGGCTTGCAACACTATGATAATTATGTTGAAAATACACACCTTCACGCCCGTGTTTGGCCAAGTGGTAGTAGAGCGTCGTCTCACATGCGGAAAAGGAAAGTCGGCAGGTTTCGAGCCCCGTAAGGTCATATTTGTACGAGTTTTAAATATTTTGTAAATATTATTTAATAAAGTGTATTATAATGTAAATATTATAAAATGCATTAAATAATAGCACTGGAATGAACCGTAAATTGCAGTTCACGTACACAAAAGCACACAGTTTGCAAGAAAAGAAGAATACTTATTTTTTTTCTGACCAGTGATGCAACTTTGCACACTTTCAGAATGGTGCAAAGTGCTCTTTTTAGAAGGTGCTCCGCAGTGTGACTTGTTGGTCTGCACCTTTAAAGTGGCAAAGTTGAGGGCCTAGTTTTCTCTTAGTGTCAGTTTGTACGCTGCATTAAGGCGCTGTATAAAATAATACTTTTAAAGCTGTAATTGTTTTCACATGTGCTCCTTGAGTACGGATGTATACTGAAGCTATCAATGTCATTGCAGTTTTCATACTTTCATGATATTTTGGCCTGTAGCCCGGCGCATAAAGGTTACTAGCCTCCGTAGGCTTTCCACAGTTCCCGTAAGACCACTTCAGACAGATCAAAAGTGCGCGTTGCTGAGCTGTTTCTTAGTGTAGTAAGCTCGTGATCCGCAGTGGGCTACTTATCACCATCGTCTCCGTTCATGTAGTTAGCAGGTCGCACGGTCCCCTTCCGAGCTCGCATGTTCCACGTCACGTGGGCGGTAACCATACCGTAGCAGCACTGGGAGTACGAGAAGACCAGGACCTCGCTTAGGCCTGTGGGTATTGTCATTGAAAATTAATTTGAGGAATGTCCATTAAATATAATTGAGGAAAGTAGCCAGGCAACTCACAGGAATAAGTGGAAGAAAAAATTTGACATTGTGCAGTATCGTGGAACTACTACAGTGGGTGAAAAAAATGCCTAAAAAGGGGTATGTGTGAGCACTTACGCTCAGCAAGGCCCTTAATTAGTCCATTTCTGTCTTTGTGAAATTGGATCCATGACCGAAGATCGCTCGAAAACAGCTAGTAGTCCGGGTTGTCAACCCACATTTGGGGTGAACCTTGTTTTGTCGTCCGCCCAATGTTTTTTGATGTTTTACCCTATTTTGAATGGTGCATCTGAATGCTGCGCATGATGCAACTCTGCATCCTTGGGGATTTTGAGATATCCAAATGGCCGCCAAAAGGCCGGCCTATATAGGAATTTTCATATCTTGCAATTTATTATGAAAACAGATGCTGCGGAATTACTAATATAGTGTTTTTTATTCAAGAATCGATTTCTTTAACATTCTTATGAGGCAGAAAAGCAACGAACTATTGATTATGTAACAATATATCATTGCATATGGCCGCCAACATGGTCTTGCATCGGTTGAAAATGTTGGCATTTTCCCACCAAATAATGTAAATATTGGGGTAAAAGCATCAATTAATCATTCTGTTAATGGATCATTTATTACTCATAATTGTGACAAAAAGAGCATTAATGAAACCATTTTTCAATCATGAAGTAATCCTTGTAATGTATCCAATATGGCCGCCTAAGATGGCTGCCAAATATAGAAATTATCATATTTTTACCATTGTTCAGTTTGTAGAGAGGTTAGGAACCAATACAGGGTTATTTGGCTCAAGGAATCAACTTTGGCATTCTAGTTCATGTAACGCATAAGGAAAAATACATTGCCTTTTTTTTGTTTTGTTTCATTCTTTTTTTTACTGAGATGTCAATCAAAATGGCGCACCAACATGGCCGCCATCTTGTTCTGATTTTACAAGGAATGGCAACATGCAATCCAATGGCAAATTTTGGGCTAAGAGATTAATTATTATTATAATCATGCAAGAAGGTGACGCAAACAAATGCATTTCTGGCTAATGTCAGATTTGTAATAGTATTCCAAGATGGCCGCCAATATACATTATCAATTTTTACCAGTGTTCCGTATAAAGAAGGTGTAGTAATGACTAATACAGAGTTATTTTGCCCAGGAATCATTTCTTTGGCAATTCTAATGTCAGCACATAAGAAGCAATAATTTTTGTTTACAAGATGTCATTCAAAAGGCCGCAGCATGTCCTCGCCATGCATTATTTAGCTGTATTTCCTAAGAGTAAATTGTGTTTTTAAATGCCGCCAACGGCAATAAAACTAGTTTCTGTTTAATAACCCATTAAAAGAAATTACGCCCAAGTGATAAACAATCATGTCCACACTAATTAACCTTAAAATGGGATAAAGAGGATCTAGAGTATTGGTTGATGATGGAAAATCTTTCATCAAAATTCCATTTCATTGTTTCTCTAGGGGATAATTACATTTGCATTATAATGTGGGACTAACTTATTGACAAATGTATAAATAGTTGTATGATTGGCTTGTCATGAAGAGTTAAAAGTTTCGAGCGCTAAGTACCTCAGTCAAATATCAATATTGCGTTTCTGTTAGGACTTTGTCAGCAGTGCGGGGATTTAATGTAAGGATTTGTCAAAAAACGAGTGTTTGTTGATTTCCTCACACTCCTCCCTGTACTGTAAGTGACATTTAAGAATACCATCTGTTCCAGAAAATAAAACGTTTGATAGTTATAAATTAAAATTGCCATTAAGTGTTGCATATAACGGATAGTTACATATTAAATACACGCAGTGTTGTAATCGAGTCGAGTCAATAAGAGGTCGAGTCCACGATTCAGTCCGAAGTCATGGAGGGTTCGAGTCCTCGAGTCGATTCGAGTCATCTTTTTATAACGTTCGATGTCAAGTCGAGTCGAGTCATTACAACATGATATCAACACATTCGGATCTCCAATCCATTAAACCAAGTGTAAGAAGGGAAAACAGCAAAGGAGCAAAGCCAGAACAACTGAAATAAAGAAATAACTGGTGAAGTTCCTTAATAGATTCTTAAAACTTAATTTGTTTTTGATTGAGTCTTCTAAAGAGAAGGCATATTATTTATCTGCTCTCCATATACAATATATTGTAAGGACGATATTTTAGTTAAAATTCTGCCAGTAATCAATAGCGTAGCCAAGGGGGCTATGACTCCCCTGTTGATTGCAAGTATAAAAAATGGAAGAAAAAGATAGAGGTTTGGTCAACACGTCAAACAGCATACATGTATATAAACACA
>JZLH01S0409139.1:0-11808 GCA_001188425.1 Eucidaris tribuloides | reverse complement strand
AAGAGAATGGAACAACATTTAGGCAGACGCATATGGTACTATTCATTCAAATTGTTCACTATGAGTCGAAGGTAAATAGAGCCTCAGCAAGATTCCCATGCCTTCCGAAGCTTTTTCACATATTTTATACGCTTCGTTATGATGTTGCTCTGCGAAATTTCGTTATTTCCTGACTGAATACCTACCAGATCGTCAAGTAGTGGCATTTGTTTATGCCATAGCTGTAACCTCGAAGTCTGCACTTCCATCATTGAAACAACTAAGAGGTGGTTATCCATGTTGTTCGAACACGAAACAGGTGAAGTATCAGAGAAACAAATTTCTCTGCACAGATGTTGCCAACCCATAAGGCGGTGAGTGTGGAGACCATCGAGTAGTGGGGCTACGATCGACGATAATACAATGCACAAACGAGAAGAACAATCCTTATGCCGAGTACTAAATTTTGTTGTAGTGTTCTGTATTAAACTGATTCAATAGTGCCTTCATATTCGGTGCACCTTCTCAACTTCAAGAGCATACTTATGCTGCATACCACCTAACCGGTCCGCATATTTATCATAATTCTGGTGGCGTTTTGTAGCATAACGATCGGATATAAATGCTGGTAACATTATCATAAGAGGTGTATGCCAAAAGGATAACCTACTGTATTAGTTGCTATGTACGAACAACTACGGCATGGACTTTGTGCTAGAAGACCGCTATACTGTTACCTCAACACAGCATTCATGCTCAAGACCCGAACTCCTCAACTCTTCAAGGGCAATAAACCTTTGATATGGTGCTAGTGGTAAGTACAAGAATAGATTAATTAATTTCGATATTCAATTATTTCTGGAGCCCATGACAAACCGAGAACTAAAACTAAAAACCTGGAAAAATATGTTCTAAATAGCTAGAAATGTCAATTCACTAATACATGCATCAAAACAATAGAACTCAGCATAACCAAATTGGACTATATACAAACATGAAATACACATTCTAAAAGAAATCTGGGACATGCCTTTAATCAAAACATGTTGAGTTGGAGTAGAATATCTAGAACAATCAGTTTGTAAATAAACGTAACGGCATTAGAGGCAGGAAGTTCCTCATAAAAAGGCCTATTAATTTTAGTAGTTTCACGTTGGCACCCCCAGACAATGGCAAAGATTTCTGGTACCAATTGGAGAGCTACAGATCTTCAGGTTGTATGGGAAATGACAATTTTTAGAATTTATGACTCAGGCTTGATACGTTTATCCAAGATGAGCTCAAGTAAGTGGGTTTAAACAATCACAATGATTATTTTTTTACCCTAGTTAATTCATTGATATGTGATTTTTAATAAGAACTTTAAAAATTATCTTTTACATGAAAACAGGACCATTAAGAAAGTCATGATTTGTAATAATAGATCAAGTTGACCTTGAAATGAACGCTTGAGATCCACAATTGCATGAAGACTCTGTTTACATAAATTTTAAGGAAGTTTTATGAACTCTATAACTATGATACCACATTTCAAGATAGAACAAATTGGTCATCATATAACCCAATTGTGGAGAAAATGAACCTTTATTTTACAAGATATAAACAACCATGAGCTAGAACAGACGCCAAGCCACACCTACAAACAGATGTGAATCCAGAATCTTTGCCATCACGGGAGGTGCAAACGAAATCAAAATTTTTGGGAGTGGCTACGGAGTTCTTAGCTTAACCATGATAAGGAAAGACGCACAAAGAGGATATGATCAATATATAAATAAACTCAGTCTAAACCTCAAATAACCGTCCCATTACTCGCATTGTATCTCGGCACTTATCAAAGATTTGCTGGATCCTAGAAGGGGTTTTTTATTTCAGTTTATAGACTAAGTTGCATTAACACAACTGGATCCTGCGATTGCAACCCAATAACCGCTGGCTGGGCTGATGTGGGCAGGAGTTGATTTATCAGCTCGGTACAACTTACGTTGTTGGAGGCTGTCACCGTATTCCCCGCTGGTCGCAATGTCTTCAAAGTATTTCATGCTAACCTATAACAGTCGTGAGCAATATAATGATTGTAGCCGACAATTCTGAACGATATCGGTCGTCTTTTCGTATGAAAAATTGATAACATAAATTTAGCATTATGGAACGCTCCTTTTGGGAAGTTGTAATTATTCTTCGGATTGTGCGTTTGTGACAGTATAGGCTGTTCAACAGGCAGTGTTATAAAGAAACATCTTTGTTGACTTTGTTATTTGATCGCTGTCTTTTACCTTCATTAGTGATTATTAGGTAATAACTATGACATGTAATATTTAGACCAATAAAATATACTTCGATTAAGTGTTATAATATTTGCTACCGCTACAAAGTGAAATAGTAGTAGAGCCGGTATACTTATTTATGTTAATAAAAGCGAAGATTTCTAAGAGATTAATTTAGAGCATTGCTGTTTCCAACTCCAAGTGACACGTGGTCTAGTACAGCTTAGATGGTTTGCGAGCTGTATGTACATTTTGCTGAGCGTCACTTTATAATGCATTTTCAGATATAGCGCATTTATATTGATTTTTATCAGCATAGCATCGAAGGGCAGGTTAAGGAGATACATCGTCAATTAGCTGTAGCGGTAATAAGACCAGCTTACTTCCAGCATACGCAAAACCGTCCAGAAAACCTTTTTCGCTACGTTTCTAAATAGGTCTCATATTTTCTTTTAAAGGAAACTTTTTAAAATGTTTTTAAAGACATTTTAATAAAAACTTGTTCAAATATGTATGAGTCTCAAAACTTCTGTTAAGCTTTTAAAAGCTCCTTTCTTAGGACGAAAGACGCACGGATCATTTCTAGAACGTTGCTAAAAAGCGTGCCGTTAAAACTTTGTCCTTTAGGGCAAAGCGTTTTTAAAAACGTTTTGAATAATAGTGTCTGAGAATCGTTAAAAACGTTGATTCTGGACGTTTCGAATATGCGTGCGTCTTTGCGCACGAATGTGATTCTCGTAAGATGTTATTGTGTGTTATGTACGTGTTACTGTGCTGTGAATGTGTATAAGTGGCGTACTGTTTCGGTGTGCTGTGTGTGTGTGTGCCCTTGATCTGTGCAGTTTCTGGCTGATTGTATTTGTGTGTATTTCTGTGCATGTTTCATTTAAATGTGTTGTGCGTGTGTGTTCTGTATATTTTAGTGTACGTGGCATTTAAATGTGTAAGTGTTATAGGCCTATAGCAGTGCGTCCGCGAAAAAAGGAACCGAGATTTGATGAAGATATTTTTATATCTTAACAACAAATATGAAAAAAAATCGCACGATGGGGTCGGAAACGTATTTTCTCTCCTTTAATTTGATACCGGTCACAGATATTCTCATTCAAGCATGGCTGAGCAGACAATAACAAGAGAGCACAGTCATAAACGATAATTTTGCACGAGCAAATTTGTAATTGCAAACCAATGGTCCCATGCTTGAATAACATCAGCAAATATCCTTCGACATTGAAGGACATCACATTGAAAAGCCGATTTTATCTTCTTTCATATGAATACACATTTGTAAAAATTAAGCGATGCATCCAGTGAGAAATTTTACAATTAAAGAATTTGCTTGTTTTCAGGAATGTTCCAAAATGCATTAATTAACCCTGTATTCTGGATTTGGCAGCCGCAACCAAGAAATTACGTGCATGCGAACATGAATTTGACCTCTTGTTGTTGCCCCAAGTCAAGATATTATTGTGAAGTCAGCCGTGGCGTGAACCTTTTTAGTTCAGCTCGATTCTGAGAAGCAGGCGGGAGACCGTATGGTGTTATATTATCATGTATTATTATTATTATATTATTGTTATTTTTTTTTTGGAGGGGGGGGAGTGAGGGTTCTGTGTCATGTAAGTTCTCGAAAGTAGTGTATATTTATTAAATGTTATATAAAAAGTAACATATTATTTATAAGCGTGGTTGGGATTAAGGTTGCGCGAGGTGTGGTGCCCCTCCCACAGTATGAAATATTGACACTGTGAAGTTTAACATGTCATCTGGTATACCTCGATCCAATGAAGCTTGTTAACGCACATTGCAATTACAGACACACCTCTACTACTACTATTTCTACCTAACTACTACTAGCAATTAAATATGCAGTGCTATAATATGAAAAGTGTTTATTTGATTATTGTAAACGGTAACATCAAAGTCCATCATTTTGATAATTATGAAAATTGATTCTGTTATGAACAATTTATTCGCTGTTTATTGTGTTTTTGTTCATTCTTGTTACTAGTAGACTTTAATCTCAAAAAATAGTCGTTGGCTCGATCGTGTGTGTGTGTGTGTGATTGTACGTTGAGTCGTGTGTGTTGGTGTGTGTGGTGTGGTGTGTGTGTTTGTGTGTGTGTGTGTGGTAGTGTGTGTAGTGTGTGTGTGTATGTGTGTTGTGTGTTATGTGTGTGTGTGGTGTGTGTGTGTGTGTGTGTGTGTGTGTGTGTGGATGTGTGGTTGTGTGTTGTTGGGTGTGTGTGTGTGTGTGTGTGTGTGTGTGTGTGTGTGTGTGGTGTGTGTGTGTGTGTGTGTGTGTGTGTGTGTGTCGTGCATGCAGGCCCGTAGCTCAGGAGATTCTGATGAGGGGGTGCGTATTCGTAAAAAAAAAATGACTACAAAAAAGTTGACTAAAGTGTAGCTGAAATGCACACTTTTTGCAGCGCAGATTAATTCTAAGCAAACAGACGTAATTCTAAGCTTGCAGGTTGCTTCATTTCCGATTGTGGCTTACTGTGTTTTATTTCAGCTGGGCATACGTGATTAGATGATAGAACTAATTTCGCGAGTAAATTTGAAAGATTTTAAATCCGCTATTTCTTAAAACATCTGTATGGTGTAACTGGTTCAAGTTTCTTACCCGAAAAATTCGTTCTGGCAAGGTTCTCCCTGATGTCAAGCTTGGTTTTAATAAAAGCAGAAAATGAGAGAAACATATTAAGAAAGTTAATGAAATTTCAAATATTAATTGTGTGACGTCACATGCGAGCAGGCTTCGCCATGAATCAATGTGCTATAAATTCCATAAAGTGGCCGTTTTCTCAGAAATTTTGAAATGATTTATACGCTGTGCATTCAATATATCATGCAGAAAGCATTATTTCATACAGGTTTCTATGAAATAAAATCGCCATTATTATCATCGAACCATTAAAAATGCAATATATTGGAATTTTAATATACATGACATATGCGGAGCTGGCTCGCAATGTGACGCACAAAAATTTAAATTTTGAAACTTAATAATCTGTTATTTTTGGTGGATTTTCCCATAACTTTCAATTGATAGGCCTATACTTGCATTTTCGCCAAACTTTCATTGATATACTTCATTCATTTTCTGCTTTTATTAAAACTAACTTGACGTCAGGGTGAATTGCGGCTTAAAGAGTTTGAAGAACGGAGATGTGTTAATATTTAAGGTGATTTATAGGTAAACGGGAGCAGATGTGTGTAATGTGCGGTACACAAGGAGGAAAATTTTAAATGTTATGCGTTTATCAACAGGAAGCCAGTGAAAATTGAAAATGGCATGTTTAAATCATACTTTGGATGTATAAAATTTGCTTTGATGGAATCTAGTCAGGGTGCTGCTTCAAAATCAGATGGGTGCCGGAGGGAAAAAATGAGCTTTTTTGAAACGCTATATGTTGAAAAAGATGACTAAAATATGTACGGTTATAGCGGCCTTATTAATGGTTTGGTGGCCATTTTGATTTTTTTTTGCGTTTTGTAAAAACGCCCAAGGTTTCGCGTCTGGTACCATCGGATTTGGAAACAGCGCCGTGGAATTGACTAGAATCCGTCAAAGAATTAGAAAACAAGGTCCAATGGTCTCTATATTGGAAGTCTGAATAAAGGCAAATTTATGCATGTTATTGTCTGTAATTAGGTTATTTCCCTATACAGTATAACTAAAACAACAACAACAACAACAACAACAACAACAACAACAACAACAACAACAACAAAAGATTGGTCAAAAAACACTCCCACACTGTGTGCGGCCTCAATAACATACATGTAATTACGTGTTCGACAACTATAATAGTTCAGAGATGGCAAAGGTATAGTAACGTGCGTCCTTATACATGTAGTGAAATACAGACTGTTCGTGCCGAAAGTACGTAATAGTGAAAAGGCATTTTAACGTATAAAACCCCAATCACGTCTCATTTCAATTTAATTTTTTTCCGTCGACTTTTCTGCACTAGCAAACATCTGTTGATGTACAAATATGTTATGGATAGTTGTTGTGGTTATAAAGTATATACAAAGTATGCGTGTAGCCATTCCAGCATAAGGGAAACATCAATTCACTAGCATGACTAGGGGATGTATTGCTGCATTTGTTTAAACCACGTTGAATGGATATTTTGTATGATTTTTTTCCCTTCTTTATTCAACGTGGATTAGCGATTATACTCCATGGAGAGAGCAGAGTGCGGGGTCTTTCTGATTGACATCAAAGAAGTTGAAGACATAATGGATTGGAATGAAACCTTGAAGCAATTATTAGTCATTTCCTTGATCGTTGTTATGGAACTGGTTCACGGATAGGTTTTGTGGGCATTTTTGGTAGAACTGCCATTGTTGGTTCAACTTGGAGCCCCTGAAGGCTACGCGCTCGGCTCCTACGTTATCATTATTCTGCAAGTCGCCAATATCGCGCCATTTGGCATCATCGTCTACAGTTGTTTTTTCTCCAACTACTTCCGGTTTGAGGTTCCCGTCATCCACGCAGTCGTGGTCTTTGGATCCGTCGCTGAGTTTCTTCTCATCTTTTACTGGAATGTTCACACCAGGTGATCCGTTGATGATAACCTACACAGTACGGGATTTATTGTACTGACATTTTTTGTTTGCACGATGAACAACATGTCAAATGTCCTTGTTCCACCGTATATGGCAAGATTTAAATCTAAATACTTGAAGTGGATATTTGTCGGTGTTGGAATGAGTAACCTGCTTCCCAGCCTTGTCGCAGTTGGACAGGGATTCAGCCATATAGAGTGTGTACAAACTGGGACAACTTTGCAAACTAATGGTACTTTCATTCAAAATTGTTCAGCATGGGTCCAGGTAAATAAGCCTGCGAGATTCCCACCTTCTGATTTCTTCCTATTTTGCTTTGTTATGATGTTGCTCTGTGAAATTTCGTTCGTTCTTCTGAATATTTTACCACTGATCAGGAGTGAGTATGTTTATCCATAGTACACTGACCAATTCCTAAGTGCATATGGTTGGAATTTATTTTGCATATATGGTTTTGTTATACCGGGCAAACATCGGGCAAACTACCTTTTAGTGATTCCTGATGGGCAGGAAGAATCGGTTCTGCTTGTTTATTCTTATGCATATGAATTCAAGCAAAAGTATAGAAAAAGCAATTGCTACTTTTTATGCATATGGCCCGATATCTCATCTATGTTATTTTATAATAATATGTTATTGTATATATATTTTCATTTTAAAGATCATGTTTATTCTCATACCCCGAGAGGGGGTCAATCGAGTTATTGAAATCTTAACTTAATGATATCGGTCGTTTCGTATGAAAATTGATAATACAAAATTACACTATAATATGTGTATGGGACGCCTTCGTTTTGGTGGCGAGTGCGGATGAGGGCACATTTTGCTCAAATTATTTCACCTTTCATTTTCTTCGGATTGTGCTTTTGTAAAGTATAGGCTGTTCCACACATAAGTTTTAAAAAGAAACATCTTTGTTGATTTTGTAATTGGTCCTGTGTATTTTACCTTCAATTTATTATTATTAGGTATATATTACATGTTATATTTAGACCGTAGATATACTGAAGTGTTATCATATTTCCCCTAAAAGTGAAATAGTAGAGGCGAGTATTTATTTATGTTAATAAAAGCAAGATTTGCATAGTACCAAGATTTTAACATTGATGTTTCCAACATCAAAGTCAACTTGACAAATAGGTGGTTTCGCTGTATTGCTGAGGGCATCTTATATATACATTTCATGTTGTAGTGTTTTATATTGAACTAATAAATTCAGCGTGTCCCAGAAAAAAATGTCCCTCTGATAAACTCCTAAATTAAATCTAAACTCTAATATCATTCTACATTTAGTGTTCAGATTTTAAAAGCCCATTTTATTCTCTAACCTTTGTGAAAATTTCATTGGTCTCGCTTCATTGATTTTGAATACACCGTCTATTATGTAACAGCAGTGCTTTTCAGCCCATTCCAAGTTTGCAATGCTACATCAATGCATCAACCTGAATGGAAATCAGGTTGAAGGACGTGCAGGAGAACAATAAAAGTTTACAAGCTGGACATTGAAGGACAAACCATAAGTAGAAGATATTCTGTAAAAGCAAACACGACCAGTGTAACAGAACTTTGACTAGTTTTCATTTAAAAAAGTGAATGAACAGTCATTGAGATAATTCAAGTGAAGCATGGAATAACGTATAATATATCTGTGATGTGCCTTTCTTTTCATCAAACTTGGAATGGCCTGGAAAGCACTGCTGGTACCTAAGAGCCTGTGTATTCAAAACCAATGAAGCAAGTCCTTTAAAACTTTCACAGGAATTACAAAATTTTGGTAATTATTCTGTGGTCTATGAGAGGGAATTTTTTCTGGGACACGCTGTACAGCGAAGCACGATTGAGAGAGAAAGAGGGCTACATCGATCAATTACTGTATCAGACCAGTATTGAATATAAACATATTAATTGCCACAATTGGTATTTAACTTCTCAGCATGTTGTACAAGCGTTGGCAAAAGTAATTTGTATGTAAACTCCTCAAAAAAGTTTGGAAATCTGAGTTTGATCGGTTATATCTCCTGTTTCGTAGTAATAATCAATGCAAGCTTTGTATCATCAGAAAGATTATTTAATTTTCTTTAAAATGATACCCTACTTGTTACGATTATGCCATCAAGGAAAGGGCAGTATTTTAAAATGTGCGTGTAAGGTGTAAATGAAAAGCTGCAATAAATAATGACCAATGGGTTCGTAAGTCACCCTAATTTTTTAGCTTGTTGTTGATTGATGCTGAGTTATTCCAGTGTCTCTTTGGTTGTTATGTGCTCTTATGAGAACGTTGACATGGATTGAAAGAAACATCTGCACAAGTAAGCAAACAGCAACAACAAAATGTGAAATAACCAAATAAACAAACATGTATGGGCATTAAAAAACTGGACATAAGGCATTTAATCTCACAGACCTTTCACCACATTAACACACACAAGTAATTTACAAAAATGGCAGGGGCTTGATTTGCGTGGATTTTCATGTTTATCTTCACATGGATCTTTAATTTCATCAATGCTCATTGATTTTAATAACATCATCAGAGTTAAGTATCGGGTGGACGACCGACGTGCCTGCACCACCGCCTAGCACCGCTTCCTCATGCTCAAGATGAGCTTTGTGATTCGTTGCTGTGGGATAGGGCATTCCACTCACACCTGCCAATGTCGTTGCATTGTGACTCTCTTTCGTACAGCCCGGCCGAGTTGATTCCAGAAATTTCCAATGGTGTTGAGGTCTGGGCTGCATGCAGGCCAGTCCATTATACCCTCGCTCTAAGAAAATCCGTGCAAATCAAGCTCCTGCCACTTTTGTTTATCACTTTGTGGTGAAAGGTCCGTGAGATTAAATGTCTTATGTCCATTTTTTTTATGCTAATACATGTTTTTTTCACTTTTGTTGTTGTTGTTTTGCTTGTTTGTGCATTTTTATTCTTTCAATCCATGTGAAGACAGCGAAGTAAAACTTTCGGATACGAAGGTACAACATTTTTCAATACAACAGTTACAATGGGCAGTGTAGAGTGCATAACAACCAAAGCAACATTGAAAAACTCACTCATAAACAACAAAAATTTGGTGACTTACCGAACTTTGGTCATTTTGCAGCTTTTCAATTTACACTTTGCACTACATTTTAAGATACTACCCTTTCTCTGAAGGTATAATTATAACAAATAGGATGTCATTATAAAGAAAATTAAATAATCTTCCCGATGATACCAAGCTTGCATTGATTATTAATACCAAATGGGAGATATAACTGATCAAACTCAGATTTCCAAACTTTTTTTGAGGAGTTTAGATGAGATGCATGCAATCTCTTTAAATGTACAAATATGTGGATTAAGATTTTGTTTGGATTTTTTTATTTGGATTTTGCATTTTGTGTGTTCTGGATTGTTTCTCCTATCTGATCCATTATGCATTATTAAAATAAAACGAACCGTGGAACGGCACACCTTTATGCGGAGACTCCTGTAGTTAACACGTCTTTCCTGTTTCCTTTTTTGTATTCGTTTATGTTTCGTTGACGTATAAACAATTTATTTCCAATTTATTAATTTGTTTATTTCATTCTAGAGAGCCCCTCAAAAACCAAGAGGTCCCTCCATTCCCATCAATCTTATCATTTCAGATCGAGTTTAGTAATTAATCAATTTATTCGGCTGTTTATTTATTTATTTATTTATTTATTTATTTATTTATTTATTTATTTCAGCGTTCACGGTTAACAGTAGCCCGCTAGCCAATGGCTAGCAAAATGACTTGCAAAATGACTGCGGACTAGCCAACATCTAAACTAACTAGTCCGCAAGGCTAGCCAAAATATTACCTTAGTGTCGCATGAAACGTTATGGAAAATATTAAATTTTGGGGGACGTGCTAGTCAGAATTCTGGCGGACTACCTAAAATTCAAGATAAATGGTCCGCCTGGCTAGTCAAAAAAAAAAAAAACTAAGCACGACTCCTGTATTTATTCATTTTGTAAAAAAATACAGGATTATAAGCCAATTGGGAGTTACAATTTGTGCATGTACAGATAGAGGTCGCCACGACCAACTTTTGCAAGGCAGGGATTTGATAGACACTAGATATGTCTTCATATTTTTGTGTACATGTATACAGTAAAAATGCACATCTGAATATAAAGATGAAGTATATTCTTTACAAATAATTTAACAAGGCCATTCATGTAATCTTATAGGAACAATTATTCTCAAATAACTCAATATAGGTCCTATTAATTCTTCAAACATCAATGGTTTCACGGGGTCATTTTGACCACATACTAACTCCGAACTGGCTAATTATGTGCAATTCCTCAAGACCCGGGATCACTATTATGAAACCTAACTAGCTCTAATTTACTAAGGTGGTCAGCATCATTGACTCTGTTTTCATATTTAGACCTGGTGTTGCGCCTCGAAACACAAATTGGAATCATCGCCTGTAAGATCAGCTCTAGGCCTATAGACATTTTTGTTTTGTGTGCTGCTTTTATGCTAATGTCTAACTGGGGGGCTTCAAGCATGCCTAACAAAACACTGACATTTCAACGCACCTGACGACCCATTGAAGTGTCTTTTCTTCATTTTTTGGAAGCCCCCAGTATGGCTGACATAAACTCCAGTGTTCTGAAACCGAATTGGTCTATAGTCTAGGGACAGTAAAACATAAAACATATTATTTGAAAAATGAACCCATTTACACTATATACATCAGTTAATTATATTGTTTAGACATTAATCATGACATTTATAATTTTCAAGACGTTTTTGTTTAAATTTTCGCCGAAAAGTGTTCCTTGAAGTACTATTTCTAATATCATTCTCCAGCAAATTCCAAAGTTGAAGCAAAAACAAATTGAGTTCTAAAATAACGAATACTTCTTGTTTGTAATTTTAACCCCGGATTTCATAATCGAAAGTCCACACATTTATTATTATTATTATTATTATTATTATTATTATTATTATTATTATTATTA
>JZLH01S0408921.1:0-14861 GCA_001188425.1 Eucidaris tribuloides | reverse complement strand
AAGGGACATACCATGGTACTACCATGGTATTACCATGGTAATACCATAAAAGTACCATGGTACCAAAGGTACTTTTTTACCAGGGTGGGACGCTTGCATGAGCAGCTTTTACTATTGTTCTCTGCTATGGTTCACCAACAAGGAGGAGACGTGTAAAAATGTCAAGCATAGAAATATGTAGAATGAATGCTTTTCAATGGGATTACGACTACAACAAAAATGCACCTTTAGTTCTTTGGTTCTTATAGCACATTGGATTGTACAGAAAAATTCAATGAATGCAAAATCATGAAATTTTAAGTTGAGTATCAGAGCTACATGTATTCCATAATCATATGTTTATGAGGTCATGTCATATTCTTTTGTGTCAAATTGTGCAATCTCAGAAAAATAGTACAATGCCCATTTCCTTTTCCAAGAGTTGCAAGATATTGGGATCAGTTGTTGCAGTCTCCAGTCTTTTTGTTCATTTTAGTGCATTTTGTTTCATGTGTATGTGTATGTCTTGTTTTGTGGTAAACTACAAGCCCCGAAAACAGAAATTCTTAAAATTATATTGGATACCGTATTTAAAGGGAAATTTGCTCTGAATAGAAGCAGGATATAAAGGAACACAGATTAGTCACAGTTTGAGTAAAATAAATAAATGTTAATACAGTTATACATGTAAATGTTTTAACATTCATAATCATGAAAAAATTGGCAACAATTTCTTGCTTAATGGAAACAGCCCTCCATTTGTTTTATTCATGAAGTATCACTAAATTTTCATTTTTCATTTTAATATTTTCTCCGTGTCTGTACTCCATTTCATGTATGTTCATACTAACACTGTATTTTTTGTTTTACATGTTTAGTCCAAGCACAACATTGAAGAAAATGAAAAAGTAGTGATATTTTGTGTGATACCAAAGATGTGAAGGAGGTTTGCTCACAGTAACTTTCATGACATTGCCAATGTTGTGATGATCTTTGAAAGCAAAAAAAAAAAATAAATAATTAATAAAAAATAATAACTTGGCCAGGGATGAAATAATATGAATACTAATTTTGAAAGTGACATATCAGTTTTGAAGACTGTTTACTGTAATTTCATCATTTTTGTTTCAAGAAAATTAATTGAGCTCTGAATATGGCAGCTTCAATAATTAACTTAATTAATACATTTTTATTCTTCGCTTATCCACAAAATGTGAAGGATTATTTCTACAAAGTCCCCAAGGTAAGTTTGAAAAATTTATAGAAACCCCTTCAGCAAACTGTACCTTTAAAAAATGGTACAAGCATTCAAGCAATGCTCTTTAGTTATTCCAAACTGCTTAATAATGACATGCCAAATTTTTGTATACTAGTTACGTGTATATTGTTCTATAGTAATTTCATAAATTTTATTGAATGATTTGAATCCAACTACATACTTAGAACTTCAGATCTTTCATTGTCATAAGACTGATTTCTTCAAGTGAATTATGAAAGAGTTCATGGGTAATACCCCATTTCCTTGTAGATTCTCACATACATGTGACAGATCACTCACTCACCCATGACTTTAGACTTACATTTCCTGAAAGACGGAATTATTATTGATGTGTACATGTTTTGATGATGTGCATTGTGCAAATCACAAATCAATAGGTGTATGACCTGACCAGTTCGCTTTTATAAACATACGTAGCTGGTGTCAAATGTCAGCAAACTCATACAAAGTCTACAGAATGAATTCCCCAGCAGGTTCCTTCAACTAAATGTACACCAGGAAACAACAGAACAATTATCTCAGAGAAACAAAGAGAATAGGCATCCTATCAGGGTGGACATCCTTTTTAGGGCAAACACATGACTAAATAATGGACTACCAGATCAAGTAGTTTCAAGTCTGACTATAAAACAACAATGTAAAGAGCAGTCATGTGATAGCGAAATTAATCATTGTCCAGAATGCAAATGTACTTAACAATGTACATGTACATATAGTTGGGATATAGTAAGCTTTTATGCAAATTTGGCTTGGCAGCTAACAAAGAGAAAATGATCCTACTCCTTAAATTGAATGCAAGATCAAAAATGTTTATTCCTGTGGAGTTTGAGTATACCTATTATCTGGTCTGTGTGTGTGCATGGCTTTCAATAATTGAAAGGTTTCATTAAATTGTATCAGTATCGGGTCCACTATTAACTTAAGGGTATTGCTTGAATGTCTTGTACAAATATTAAACAATCCTGTATCAAGTCCTGCTAACCCGAAATAACAATAGGAAAATGAGGCAGTTTTGTTTCTTATCTGTCCCCCTTCTACATGTACCATCCCTCCAGCCCTCCCCCCTCCCAAACCTACTAAAAGCAATCAGTTAAAGGCAGGGCATCTCTTTTGCAAGCCCAAAAATTAACTTACATGTATACTCCAGTATATAGAAGAATATACTATTTTAAGAACATTTTAGCAAAGTACTGCATAGGAGCTGAGTCTGGTTGGAATTACAGTGACTGTTAGATTTTGAATTGAAATCAAGTATCATCATACATACCAAAATACTTAGTCTACTTTCAGACCCTTACAGAACATGGGTGTATGAGAAATTTATTTACAGTTTACAAATGTGTGTTACATGCATTCATAGACATGACAGATTTTATGCAAATCTCATGCAAATTAAATTCATCTAAAGACCATTACATGAATACTAAATTAAAACTACTAAACTGATTTGTACAATGTAGGTGATTGCTGATCTTCAGATTTTATCTATAGACATGTTCTTCATAAATACATGTGCAAGGCATGAGTAATGTGTTTCTGTGCTGCTGGAGGGGTGCAAAGAGATTCCCTGCCTTTAACCACTTTTACCATGTCCTCCTGGAGTATTATCGTTGGTTTTCTGGTAGAAGGGCCCTAGCATACATGTATATGTGCATGTATGTTTCTGGCAGAAGGGCCTTAACAATAAATTGTCTCTATCTTATAAGCCATTGGCTTTTTTTACATGAAATCAAAGTAGTAGTATAGTGTGATAATTTTAGATCCTTCTGTCAGTCTGTTAGAAGTGCAAATATCAAATAAAACAATATTTCTAAAATTAGAGAAAATTTACTGTTATGGAGGCCCTTCTGCCGGGAACATATGCCAGGGCCCTTCTGCCGGACAACTGATGAATACATGTGTCTTACAGTATGTATCAACAGGCATTGTAAATTGCATCCTTCTGGGCTTGTCTGATACTTCTTAGCAACAGCAGCAAAAAAAAAAATAAATAAATAGATAAACAAAATAAATAAATAGAAAATGAATAATTAAAAAATGAATAATAAATAAATAAATAAATAAATTAAAAATCTTGGAATCTGTGATTTCACCTTTTTTGTCATATAGCAGAAAATTGTTATCATACACTGTACCTTCAAATAACTTCTGCCATACATGTATTTCTTTCAATTCCCTGAAGATTTTTTCTTGAGCATGCAAATTCATTTTTTTTTCACTGAAGTTCACACTTTTATGCCTGGCAGTGCATGTTACTTACTGTGCTTTGGTCTCTCAATGTACTGTACAACATTTTAACCTCAGCTACAGTATACCAGTTACTTTAGTTTCTGTGCACATTAAAGGCAGTGGATCTCTTTTGCATGCCTAAAAATTAACATTGTGAAAATACAATGACATTTACAAGAAAATGTCATCTGGGAACCTTCAGCAAAATATAGGAGCTAGAAACTCAGTTTTAGTGGAATTATAGTGACCGTTAGACTCTGATTTGAATTTATTTCTCGCGAGGAAAAAATTCCTACCATAGAACCGTACACTAAACCGCTTTTGTTTATCTTTCGCATTTTTCAAAATCTAGGTAACCTCTGACCCCCAGATTTCACAGACATGTCCTTCATCAATAGCCCAAGGGTATGGGTTATCTTTTCCTGGTCTGTGGGGATGTTTGCAAATGAGATCCACAGCCTTAATTGGCTTTACAGAAATATTAATGTAAAGATTGCATTCTTGACTTGCTCTCCACACCTATTTCTTCTCGGACCTAAATTTAACTCTGGAGTGCTATGAGCGGTGAAGCTTTATAGATATGAGTCAAGTTTACTCAAACTATACTATTCATGAACCATTTTAGCATACATGTACATATATTTGCCTGATGGGCTTATTTTTTGTGTGTGCAAATCATGAACGCAGTCTTAAACTTTTATATCTTTCTGTTAATATCACGGTGAATTGTCATCATTAATGCTAATGTTGATTCTAATCTTTTCTGTATGCATGCGGCAGAATTATTAATCAAATTTTTAAAACAATAAAAGGGGGAAAATACAGTCTGTGGGATAAACATATTCTCCTACGATCATGCACTCATTTTTTATTTACACATTTTGAAAAAAAAATACCACATGCAAAATATGTACGTACATTGCCTTCAGCGTGGTGCTTGGATATCTAGATGGTGCAGCAAAGTGAAACGCACGGGATTTCCACTCCAGAAGACTAACCACCACTGTAGTCACACTGTCTTGTGCAGCCATTTTGCTTATAGGGTTACTGAAACCATGAATTTTACATGAAACAGAAATGGGCACCAGCCTATGCTCCACTATACATGTAGGAGAGGGATGGATGGATACCAATTCTCATGTAACCAGTAATAATTCATGACATATTGACTAACTGCACGCTACGGTACTTGGTAACTTACTGACTGACTGACAACTAAACTAATTCTTCACAATTCTACTAAAAGACAACTAAACTAACTTATGAATTTAAAGTGTCTTTAAGACAACAGTGAAACATTTATACCAAAACAGGATAGGTTTGAAACTGGACCCCTGGATGTCCGAACTGTATCACCGCGTAAATCTGATTCTGAGGGAAAGAATTCAACTCATGTGAAGGTACTTAATACATGTACATTAACACCAGATCAAATCAATCTATGTTGTGCGTTTAGAAATATGTTCATGAAATCTAGGGGATAAGCATATGTCATATAGGTAAGAAGAGCTCAAAGTTTAATAATTGCAGGAAGGATTCTCAGTGATTTTCACATTTTAAAAGCACTCAATGATCATTTTGAAAGTGTTTTTTCAGGGCTTTATTTTTAGAACTTATCAGAGACACTAGTAGGATGGATGAACATGTAGCTCAAATTTTCCCAAAAAACAAAAACAAAAACAATGCCTTTAAAGTGGAATTCCAGGCTAGAAGCAATTGCGTGATTTCTGTTCCAGTGCTGTACTGTAATCTATCATTAGTTGTTTGTGCCATAACCATAAGCTGCTCTTCAACGGGATAATTTCGCTAGTCACAAGGACCACTATTCATAAGGACCATGGTTCATAAGGGCCGTTATTCAGAACGTGTAATTTCCTATACCTGAAGGGTCGCTATTCATAAAGGGAAAATAGGGTCATTATTCATAAACTCATAAAGACCATTATTCATAGGGATTGCCATTCATAATATTAGAAGAGGGTCGCTATTCATAATCGAAGAAAAGGGTCATAAATTATAAGGACCGCTTTTCATAATAAGTCATGAGGGTCACTATACATAATAAGTCATAAGGGTCGCTGTTCATAATACCAAATTGGGGTTGTTAATCATAAGCTTCACTACTCATAATCAAAGAAGAGGTCGCTATTTCATAATAGGATAAGATGCCATAATTCACAAAGTCAATATCCATACAGTTATTCATAATCGAATAAAAAGGTGCTTTCATAATTGAAAAAGCAGGCCTGTCACTATCATAAATTGTCAATATTCATAAGGTCATTAATTCACAACCGGAAAACAGGCTAGTCATATGTATGGAACGGTCCACCTTTACTGAAAATTGACCTTTATGAATAGCGACCCTCTCTCCTATTATGAATAGCGACCTTTTGTCGATTATGACTAGGACCCTTATCGAATATTGACCTTAATAAATAGTGACGCTCTCTCTCCATATGAATATGACCCTCTGTGCGATTCATGAATACGACTCCTTATGAATACTTGATCTTTATGTATAGAGGCCCTCTTTTCGATATTAATAGGACCCTTATAAATAACGACCCTGATTTCGTATTATGAATACGACCTTATCCTTATTATGTATAACAACCTCATGTCTTTTAGAATAGCGGGTCCTTATAATAATTGACCTTTATGAACTCGGGCCTCTATGCTTACTTATGAATATGCCGTTCCTTCCATGAATAAATTTTTTTTTATGAATAGCGGTCCTTATGACTAGCGGGCGGACCCCTCTTCAACATATCTGTCCAATTTTCAGTAGGAATAAAATGTCATCCAGCAAAGTCTGGAGACGACACTACAGAACCATTTTTGTAAATAATACAACAAAATTTGATTTTCCAAGTTGGAGATGACAAATAAAATCAGAACACAGGTCTGTAAATTATCCTGTAACAAAGTGAGGTCAACATTTGATCAACAAAGGAAGTGACCGCTGGATACATTATCAGAATCTGAGATGACCTTGTAATGGTAATCTGAGATTACTTAAAAAGTATAGATCTCTCAATCAGAAATTATATGGGAATCCCAGGCTTGTAAAAAGTTGCTTTGATTAAAAGCTAAAATATCAGAGAAACACATCAGTCAAAGTTTGGCAGAAATCAGGTAAAATGAAATAAAGTTCATTCTTGAAATTCTTTGACAAGGATGTAGTGTCTTATATAGTGCCCTAAGTTTTCTGCTTTCTAAATGTAAAATTCTGCTTTCTTCTGCTGTACAAACCTCAAATTCTGCTTTCTTCTGCTTTCTAAATTTCACCATTTTGAAATTCATTGAAAACTCTTATTTCAAGTGCATGGAAATAGTGAAAAATGATTGCCTACTGTTTCGCGCGCTGAGCCTAAGCAATTTCTAGATTGGATTTTGTACGGGTAATAATGATTAATCATGACACAATTGAAACCAATAAGAGTAGGCCCCTACACTTATGTTATAATTACTAAAAATTTCTTGCTAAATTCACTATTTATGGATTTTTTTTCATTATTTTTACTTTTTTTTTAAACTGCGTTTTCCGCTTTCTACCCCCGTTTCCGCGATTTTCGCGGAAAATCCGCAAAGCGGAAAACTTTGGGCACTAGTCTTATATGAGCCACCCCATTTTGTTTGTGTAAAATATCAATTAATTTTCATTTCATCTGCAGAGACATTTCTTTCCATCTTTGTGTCTCGTGTATGTGTATGTCCAATCTAACATGTTTCTAAAATGTATTTTCTATGTGAAGTTAGTTTGCTTATGTATGGACAGTCCAGAAAATGTCATGTTTTGGGTATAAAACAAATGGAGGCTTGCAGTAATGCACATTTTATAATAGAGTCAGAAAGTTTTTATGGAAATTTTTAATGAAATGAACAATCATAGTGCATGGTGATTTGGTGTACCAGGGGAGAATTGCACCACTTCTTGAAATGACCCATTATGGATGATTCAAACCCAAAATGAATGCCACATGATATCAGAGAAGGTCTACTTCCCCCACCCCCCCCCCAAAAAAAAAAATATAGGAAATCAATGACTGGGTACTTACCCCTGTCCTTATGTATTTCATATCATCGTGAATCATATCAAATACAGTATGAATGCCATTATCCATTTTTATACATGTACATGTACAGTGTAGCTCTGTACAGATTAGCACCAAAGCAAGTAAAAGAAAAATTATAATTCCTAAATGAATTAAGCTGATGTACTTCACTTTAAATTGGAGAAACATATCTTAATGTATGTCATTGGCCATAATGCAGATCTACATGTTTCATCTTTCTCCAAATGGTGCATTGCTAATAACTGGCAAAGCTTATGCATGGGTGGTTGCTGTAATTGCAGGCCAGTTTTACATGTATTTGACAAGTACAGCATAAACCTAGTCATAATCCCAATATTGTGTTTCATGGTGTATGGTGTTTTAAAATTTGTTTGATAAGTGTTTCGATTTTCTTTCACCGTTATTGATAACATCTTGTTTTGTTGTGTTTTTTTACCCACTAGCTGGATGAAACCAGTTCTACAAGTTCTTCAGGCAGTGGAGGGCCGGAACCATATATACCGGATATAGAAAATGATGAGAAAGAACGACTTCTTAGTGGCACTGCAATAAATTATTCTACAGGTATAGTAATAGGGTGGGTGAAAATATTATAATGGGGAGGAGACTAGGAGAGTTAAAGTGAAATCCTACTCCCTCAGTATATCAGGGGTAGGCCAGTGCACATACGTAGATTTTGAAAGACACCCCTACATGTACCTCAGGTTATGGTGTAATTTTTGTTTATCCCTATATGAGGTATTTTCCTGGGTATTTAATAAAATATTGGACCCCTGTTTCATCTTTCTCAGGTATTCAGCATGAAGTTTTCAATATGTACCACCTATTTCAGTATCAATTTGGTGAATTTTACCCTAGAATTCAAGCCAAAAATACCCCCTTACAGGAGAAAAGTGGTATGTGCATGCTGTCCACCTGACCTAGGAGGTGGGGGGGGGGGATTCTGGGCTGAAAGTAAGCTGCTGTGAGTAGAAACAGAAACATATATATGTTCACACATACATAACATTCCAGGAACTTAAAATTTAGTGATATTTTGTGTACAGAACAAAATGGAGGGTTGTTCACAAGGAATGTCACCAAACTCTTGACATCACGAAAAATTGATCATGTGAAAATATCCTCTTTTACAATTACAGTACACCAAAGAAGGGACCCATCTCCTGCCTTTCAAAATCTTCTGCTTCTTTCGCCAAAAGATTACTCCAGGAAAAAAAAATGCTGCTTCATACAGAATGTATGCTTGATTGCACTTGTATATTAACCGGTTGCCTCTGAGATTTCTGAAAATCCCATAGAGTTAACACAGGGCACATCCGGTTCCCGTAGGCAACGGGTTAAGTATTTTAACAGTGAGTTTCTGTTTATATCTGTATTATGTATTCCCTATTGTACTTATCTTCAAATCTGAAATGTTGTTATTGTTTTTCAGTTCGAGCTGCCAAGAAGCATGCAGACTACTTTGAAATCACAGAGCTTGTGGACATGGGTCAGATGGCATCGTTATTCTTTAACAAAAGTAAGAAGTGAAATTGTTTTACCAATAAACGGAAACTGCTAATGTATGAAATACAATGTATTATATGCTTGTATCGTGAAAAGTAAATTTTTCCTCTATTGTGTTTGAAATGTATCTCATATAGGATCTTACAATGCCTCTGAAAATTATACATGTATGTAGGCATACTGTAATTCTTTTCATTTTCAAGAAATTACTTAAGATTGAGATACAAGTATTCCTTTCTTGGTTGGGGGGGGGGGACCTCATTATTTTGCCATGAACATTTGCAATATCATTTAAAAATCACAATACATCATTTTTTGATAGGTTTGATGTTATTTTCAAGTATTTTGAAGGGACAATGCCATACATTTACATAATATTAAAAGATCGATTACAGATTTGATGGATCGAATCAAACTATTACCACAGCATGCTGTAATGAAAATAAATATACACTAGCTGCACACTTCAGTGGGACATTATTCCCATGTTTATCCAGTTGGGATAATCATAATCGTGAGAGTGGTACACATCGATGATGACTTTGTTTATTTCTCATTCTGTGATTTGTCTTTCTTTATACACAGTTGGTCAAGTGTTATTCTACATCTGTATTATCATATACCTGTATGGAGATTTAGCTATATATGCCGTCGCCGTGCCTAAGTCCCTCAGAAATATAACATGGTAAGCCATTTTTCCCCTTTGACATAATTTTCTATAAACAACAACTACAAAGACCATAATAATAATAATAATAATTATAATGATAATAATGATAATAATGATAATAATGATAATAATAATAGTAATAATAATAATAACGACAACAGACAGGGCGTCACAGACAGGGGATCAGCCGGACACTAACGGGGCCGGGACTAACGACAACGACAATGACAACAGATTGTTGAATCCATCCATGGGTTGACCTGTCAGCCAGTCAGTAATGAGCTGTGTGTCAGCCTCAGTTAGGGGGAGGGGGGGGGATTAAACTCTTTCCAAAATTATTTTTTTTTGTATATTTGTGGCTTTCCTTTTATTGATTTTATATCATCAATGTATCATTATTACCATTATCTTTCTTGTTATCATTTGTCAGATGTCTGTGGAAGAGGGAAGGAAAGGGCAAGTTACAACACCCCTTGGTGCCCCCTACTCCTTGCCCCCCCCCACCAGATACAGTACTCCTGTCAGTCCAGACTTTGATGGCATGGATAGATGCATTTTCTCAAAGAGAGTTCCTTCCAACCCCCCCCCCCCCGATAAAAAATGCTAATTGAGAAAAATATGTGTTTTCACAAGCCTTGTTATAGTAATCACTTTTGATGGTACATGTACTTTTGATTCCATTTACTCTAGCAAAATAAGAGCACTCATGACCCTATTCACACTCAAATAGCTTGATCACTTTAAGTAAGTATGCATCATGCATGAAGACACAGCCAGGCAAAAGTGCATTTCACCTGAGTCCCATCGCCATCAGTACTCTTTGTGACAAGCAAATTTGTAATAAAGTTTTGTATGGGTTCTACTCTATCAGGGCACCATAATAATTCAATGCTAGTAAATGAACATTATTTTGTTTCTCCACTTGAGTATACAAATTCAAGACAAATCCTTCCATCCAGGAAATACACTGCAGCTGACGTGTGTATGTTTCAACCAGGTTGATTCTCAAGGCATTTTTGACTGCTCCCAATCATGTCAATGTCCTTGTTAAGAGTAGTACACTAATTAAAAGTATTCTAAGTAGAAGCACTCTGAATAAGAGTACCCTTAACATAAGAGAGCCCTTATCATTGAAGTGTGAATAATGTCGTAACTTTTCTGCAGGCTGGTTTATTTATGATAAAAAAAAGACTTTGCAGTTGTTTTCATTAGAACTGAAATGTAATTGACGTTCATTTCTCAATATGACACTGGTAGTTGTGTGACTAAAAGTGTTAAGCATGAATATTTATAAACATAATGTGAAATGTTAATATTTTTATTCTTGATGATGAATAATCACTATGTGAATTTTTGAGTGGCTGTTAAAAAAACTATCACAAGACATATGAGAGGTTTGAATCTTCTCGTAAGTCTGTCAGTGATTTTGCATTTTTTTTTCCACAGGGCCAAACAAAATAATATGTTTGTTTGGGGTAACATAGTTTGACAAAATTGGGACGGATGGAAGGAAAAAAAATTTATTTTATGAGAAACTTGTTATTGTGCATATACTACCGTTCTTTTCTATTAATATTCAAGGTGGTTTATTAATCGCTTTCAGTTTATTGAATTAATATTTCTTAATGTGAAACATTTTCATACCGATTTTTTTGTTGTGTGTTGGGGGGGATGCCCCCCCCCAACAGCCCCACCAGCCTCCCCATAGAACCACGCCTGGGTTGGTGCCATTACAATTGTGAGAGTCTGGAGGGGCCTTAACCCTGATCATATTTCCCTTTTATCTCTGCCCTTTCCTATGCATATTGGCTGACTGGGAGGCAATGAATTCTGCCGACTGCGACCTAAAGGCCGGAACTGGTACCGGCGGTACGCCGCCCCGAACGCCTCGGTCCCGCGGGTTAAAAAATCAATACTTGTTACGCGAAAATTGCAAGCGATTTTTTTTCTGTCTTACAACGATGTATGCACGACAAGGAAAGGCATCATCAGACGAACACAAATCTCTCTGGTTGAACTCACGAAATACTTTCAAAATATCCTCCAAATATCTTTGACAAGATGAACATTACCAAAATTAGTGAATCATTCATGAGTTCTGATAACGTTCTCAATTCGTTTACGAAAAAGCGAACCGTATCTTGTACGTACATCGCATGGATGAGGCAGTCTAGCGAGCTGAACTGGCGCTAGCCGCGGCGCCATCGCCACCAGGGCTGCCACTGCAAAATTTTAATTCCCCCCTACGGCGCATGCTAGCTAAGTAGCGGCCTACGGACGATATGGCATATGCGCCCCCTGCGACGTGGAAGCACACAGTGTTTGACTTTCGCGCGGGCGGTACGGCACAAGGTACGAAGGCGCCTTCTACCTCAATGTGTTTTAGCGGGCGTGGTGGCAGGCGAATGGGAAAGGCTTGTAGGGGAAATGCCCCTACGTATATTTAACGATTGTTACGGGTATACGCCGTGAACTTCATAATACAGCATTGGCTTTGTCATTTTTGTTGGAAACGATCAGATGCGGTTCTTATTTTTCGATGGAATCTATTCAATTTAAAAAGTGTTGCATTAGAAAGGAACACCTAAAATAAAAATAGTTTAATCTATTTCCGGTGCGATCTGAACCAATGTTTTACAACACGAGGCTGTGTATGAAATATTTTATGTTTCTCAAAAGGCATAAAAGATGTTTCTGTCGGACCGTAAAAAAAGGGACGGCGGTTTCGCCGAAACAAAAATTTTTTGTTTTTTTAGGCCCAGTTGCCTAAAAACAGTGGGGGGGGCTTGGTGAGATATACAGCATCAAATAAAATTAACACCGTTGGAGACGAATTAATGTCACTGAGCATGCATTTTTACAATACACCCCAACATGAGTTACTCATACTTAAGTCCGCAATGGTTAATGCATAAAGTATTACCAAACACACATTAATAGCTGTATTCACGTTATCTGCCAATCTTGTGTGGAATAGGACTGATACCTGGCTATTAGGCATTGTTGGTGATCGTAAGTAGTAAGTGATGCCTGTCTTCTAAATTAGGCAGCGTTGTGGATTCAAATCGCCTTATCATTCTGAGTTTCTTTTTTTTTGGGACAGTGGCTGCAAACAAGCGCTTGAAATAGCTCATGTTTTAGTGTTTATCTAGCATTATAAGTGGAGATAAAATTATTAGTCAATTTTCTGTACTTTAATCACATCCAGTTTGATTAAATATTTCACAGTATTGGTACAGCGTCAGCAAATGATTAGTGGGATTGTAGTCTTCAGCATCAAGTAATATGAGTGGCAGCTGTTTTAGCTGTGTGCTGTATTATGTGAACATGATACCTTTTCCTACATCTTTTTAATGAAGTTATAAGGCCCAGTTATCATTTGATAAAATTTATATCCTACTCTCTTTGTTTCTACTACAGCACCTAAACAACAAGAAATTCTCGAGGAATTGAGTGAGGAGGAAAAGATCTGGCCTTTGAGGTAACTATTAGAAGAAATGAGAATGCATACGGATATATCTAGTAGTAGGGCAAGAGGGCTTAAGAAAGTAGTTGACCCCCCCCCCCCCCCCCCCCCCCACCCCGCGAATAAAAAATATGGGGGGGGACGTATCATATTTGTCCCGCAATAAGTTTGGAACGCTGTTTTTGAAAAATTCTAAAAAATGAAATGGCAAAAATATGTTTAAAAAGCAGTGCATGGCACTACATAAAGCCGAGCATTAACTTATAACACCGAAAATGACTGCCAAACAATAACAATGTTGTGAGGTGGCTGAAAATATCTACTTTTCTACCTTCGCGTCCATTCCATGAAAAAGGATCAATGCTCTGTGCTATTAGAGATTATTGTGTTGATGTGGATCCACAGGTCCAAAAGTGATCATCGAGAATATATTTACTCTTAACTTCTAGTACATGCACGACTGGAAGAGCGTTAGGTCTAGGAAACATGTTAAAGAGCTTAACACTGTGGAAGGCCCATTTAAAAATGTCAGAGACTTGGCATATGTGACATATCTGACATCTGATTTGAATGGACGAAATAACACCCTAGAACACAGAAAGGTTTGGAGCAGTTATCTGTCACCAGTAAATATGCTGCACATACAAATTGGCACCTTAATTATGTCTCAGGCTGACAGGAAATTCGTGCAACAAGCAGCAATCCATGGGGAAGGCGGAAGGGTCTCCTCATGATTTTCACTTTTTAAAGGCACGTTAATGATCATCGTTTAACTGCTATTTCTCAGGCTTCAGTTTAGCGGCATCAAGACACTAGTGAGCATGGGGAAATCATGTACTAGATTTGTTTAAAACGGAGAACATTGCTTATATCAGTGCTTTAAGTTAACAGCTTTGTGACAGCCCCATTTAAAAGTGTGAGAAGACTTTGATGTCAGGCCTGTATGTGGAAACAGTGAAGTAGATGAGTGAATAGCCGAGAGAAACTATACGTGTCACATATCAAGATTATCCATGAATGATATGAAGGAAGTCTCTGGCTCTTCATTGACACCGGATGGCCCACAGTAAAGTTAAGATTTCGCGCCAACATGTTTCTCTGTCTCGTTCTCTTTTGCAATCTCCTCTTGTACAGGCAAGGATTTGGATTGAGCTTAGGTGCATTCGGTCTATTTCAACGTCGCAGTAAGACAAATGATGATACAGAGTCTCACTTTCAGTGATGAGATGGCTGGTGTGTAGCTCTATCTCTTTGTTCGAATCTCATATGAGTAAAATATTGAAGATTCTCCAAAAATCAATAACCAACTCTTTAAGTTAGAGTAAATGCTGAAGTTTTATTTGGTGTTAAAAAACAGCGAATAAAACATTACATTTTCAGGCACAAGTATACTGTGCATGGATGAAAAATACATGGAGAGTGGCATTGCATCGGAATTTTGAGTATGGGATACCTATGAAAACAGTAAGCATTTTTTCAAGACGGAAGTTGGCTTTATATGTTGAATACGGCTTTCAATCAGCAAAAGTGCTAGCTAAACATGAAAGTGGATTTTCATAGATGTGCATTCATACACCAAGTGTATTTCATTATTTTGGTGTTTTGTTGATTTGGTGAAAGGACAGTTAAAACATGCTTAGTTGAATAAGTTGA
>JZLH01S0408906.1:22302-32612 GCA_001188425.1 Eucidaris tribuloides | reverse complement strand
TGTGTAGGTGTGTGTGATACCGATTTAAGTAAATACATGTACGTCAAAATATTAATTTAGTCGGTGAATCATAATATTTATATTGCACTCAATGAATTTAATTTAACAAATATTTTGCTTTCACGCTTTGGATCAGATCAGAACACTGTAAATCATGCATATAATTTTATATGTAGTAATTTCTATCCTTTTTTTTTATCTGATTCAATTTTGATCTTAAAGTGAAAATCATATGTATTTTGTGTTTGATTTCGATTGTGAATTTATATGTGAATTTATATGTCTTTTTATGTACATGCATCGCAATTCAGCTGTAAAGCTGCCATGATGTTTTTCTCTTGTGAAATAAAATATACCATTTGAATCAATAAAAAAAAAGACGTAAGGGTTCATGATTAAAACCGATGGAGGTGCACAGACGCCATCTCTACCCTTAGAGACGGTACTAGATAAATAACTCAATATTGTAAAAAGTTATTACAATTTCACGAAACATACCAAGTTTTATGAAAAAAATCCTCCCATTACCCATAATCACTTTAATTTGTATAACATGTCGACAAAATATAACATAAAAATGAGGAAAATGGTGGAATGGAAGGAATCCGAAGGACAAAATATATCACAAGTTGTCTTCGCCATCTTTGCCCGCCCAACAGTTTTGACTCATTACCCACTGATTTAATTAATGCATAAAACGGTTTAAGATTTTGTTCTCCATCTTAAATATATAAAATATAGGTGATCCATTCATAACGCAAATGGTTCCATACATTTCTCCTCTCACAAAGTTTTGATGTCGAAAAATTAGTTTCCGTGAAAAAGCCTGCCAAAAATGAAAATAAATTAAAAGAATTTCAGAACCACGGTTAATTTATTCGCATTAATAATTTATGTGCGTTACGAATCTACGATACCTTACATAATTATTCATGTAAGCGTTAATTTCCAATCAATATCAGCCGTACCTTCTCTTCTTCTTCTTCTTCTTAGTACATGGCGACAGACTTGAGTAGTCCATTTGAAGCCACGCAAAAATGTCAAGTTGGTCGTGGACTGGTTAGACGGTTGTATTATTTTGACGAATATGTTCAAGGCATTTAATTTGGAAGGTATCTATTGAAGTTGTATTGATGACGTTATGTTCCAGTCTCTGCTGGTTCTTGTTTCGTAGTGTTTGAATGTTTTGAAAACGTATGTTTGACCGTTACACAGAGCTTCAAGTCCGCCTGGTAGGAGGGAATGCAGCAAATGAGGGTCGGGTTGAGATACTCTACGAAGGCGAATGGGGAACAATTTGCGACGATTCCTTCTGGTTGGACGACGCCGATGTCGTTTGCCGTATGCTAGGGTACGAGGGGGCAGAGGAGGCTAAGATACGGGGTGTCTTTGGCGCCGGGTCGGGACCGATCTGGCTGGACGATCTCCAATGTGACGGTGATGAAGAGACCCTCATGCAGTGCCAACACTCTGGTTTTGGAACGCACGACTGCAGTCATTCTGAAGATGCAGGCGTGGTATGTTCTGGCTCACGTAACGTGCAACCCATCATGAATATCGGTAGGGTTTTTTTTTTTCCAAATGGATGGTCCAGCAGAAGGGCCCTAGCATTATGTTCCTGGCAGAAGGGCCTCAACAGTGAATTTTCTCTAATTTGAGAAATATTGCATTACTTGACATTTGCACTTAACAAACTGACGGAAGGATCTAAAAAAAATATCACACCACTTTGATTGTATGTGAAAAACAGTGGTTTTCAAGTTAGAGACAATTAAGTGTTAAGGCCCTTCTTCGGAAATATATGCTAGGGCCCTTCTGCTCGACAACCGACGTATTATACATATAGTTATATGAGTATATTTAATTATGTATAATAATATAATACATTTGCATTATATGTATAACTATATAATTTAAACACTCAATTAAAGGTAATTAGGATTCACATTCCAATCACTCATGGTTATTTCAGTCAGTATTCTCCAAACGCTTATTGATATTCAAATAACTATCAAGTAATCTACAAAATGTTGAACTGTTTCTCTGTTGTACCGCATGTATTTAGACCTATAATATAGGTCTTAATATGTATTGACATTTGCTAGATAATGGTTCTAACATGCCTCTTTAACTTGGTCAGGTATCCCTCCGTGCAAGCAAGATCCTGCTGGTGTAGACTACAGAGGCATGCTGTCGGAGACGGTATCCGGACGGACCTGCCAAAGATGGACGGAACAATCTCCCCACGAACATACTAGAACCCCCGAAAACTACCCAACCAGCGGTTTGGGTGATCATAACTACTGCAGAAATGTAGGAGGAACATCCTTCACTGCCTGGTGCTACACCACTGATCCTGAGAAACGGTGGGAGTATTGTGCCGTCGGAGATTTCCATCCATACTGCATTGATGAAACTCCCGGAGGTAAGATTGCTACCTCAGCCACTGCAGTTGGAAGGGGTATTGTGATTGGTATGGTTTGTCTGTATGTATGTTTGTCAGTTATCTCACTAGAACCATGAAAATTTTGTAACTTTCAGAAAAGAAAATCTTAGGCAATCCTAGTTCAATTTTCAAGGTCATAGGTTAAGTTTCAAAGTCAATTTCAAGCAAATGACAAGTCGCACGAGTTAATTGGAGGGACAACTCGACCCAACTGTTGGACAACTCGATCCATCTTTCGGATCACTCGAACATATGTCGGCCGACTCGACCCATCTATCGGACAACTCGACCCATCTTTCGGATCACTCGAAATGTCGTCCGACTCGGCCCATATGTCGGACAACGGACAACTCGACCAGCTGTCAGTCAACTCGACCCATCCGTCGGATAAGTCGCCCACATAACTCACCCCATATATTGGACAAGTCGCCCCATCTGTCGGACGACTCGCCCCATATGTTGGACAAGTCTTTTGTACAGTTATTTAAGGGTCATGTTGTCCCATTTGTTGTTCAGTAAAGGGACATGTCGTTCCTGTGGTTACCTCCACTGTCTATGTTTTTTTACTTTGGTAACTTTGGCGGAGGTACTTGTGCTCTCGGAACACAGCTTTAATTTGTACTTGGAAGACATTATGAAATTGATATCTCAGAATGAAAAGCAGTTGAATTTGTCAAACCTGCAATGAAATGGAATACCACCTTGACCCAACTTACATCATGTGCTCTAACAAACTTTGTATCAGTTTGCGTAATGACACGTTTTTGCGTGGGTTAATTTACATAAAAGAGACAGGACATTGAAGCAACATGAGTAGTTATTTCATGCTTGGATATATTGACCGATTTCCTGCTTTTACAGTCCTTAATGTATATAGGCCTAACTTGTGTGATAAACTATAAATATCTGTGTTTCATTTTAAACTTTTTGCTTGTCATATAAGGGAAATCAAATCTATACCAAATACTGGTCAGTTTCCCTATTCAAAGATAGCGTAACAAGGAGAAATTTATCTTCTATCAAACTCATATTTTCTACTGGTTAGCTTTCGTCCACTCCTGTAAACTTTCTCAAACCAAGATGATTATTTCTCCCGTTGAAAGTTGCTGACTTCCGTTTAGAAATCACTGGAGCATATATTGGTTACAATGTGTATTTAGAATCAATCCCTATTCAATGCCAACAAACAAACATAAGGTTCACTTTTAAAAATTCCGGGTCAGTCTGACTCGGAGAAAGGATCCGTTGGGGGCACACCCGGAAAAGGGTCAGGTTTAACCACATTCCGGGTCAAGTTGACCAAAATCCAAGTAAGGTTGACTCATATTTTGGTCAAACTTGACCCAGAAAGTGGTTAAACCTGACCCTTTTCCGGGTGTCCCCCCAACGGATCCTTTTCCGAGTCAGTCTGACCCGGAGTGTTGGTAGAAACTTGTTTCTTGTATGATTCACCCCAACGGATGAAAGTTAGTATTTTGTAATATCTGAAACTTTATGTTTAGGTCCCGAGGAATGTTACTCGAGTCCAGGAGGTGAAGACTACAGGGGATTCCTCTCCTCAACTCGCAGTGGACTCACGTGCCAAAAATGGACCGTCCAGACTCCCCATGAACATAGCCGCACGCCTTCCGACTACCCGGACGCTGGTTTGGGGGACCATAACTACTGCCGCAACCCAGATTCATCAGACCTTGCATGGTGCTACACCACATCGGCAGAAACACGATGGGAATACTGTAATATTAGTCTCCCTCAGGAGAACTGTGGTCCAGAAACTACTACTCCAGCAGGTATATTAACTCTTTATATTATTGTAAGGGGATAATAATGACAACAAGGCAACCATGGACGCTTTCAAGTTCTCCCTCTTTCCAACAACATCAAGGATGTGGAACCATCTATGCCCCCACGCCTGATAGCTTCAGAGAGGCTGCCCTTCCAACTGTTAGGGTGATAGCCTCCAGTGGGCTCCATCGTACTGTAGACGGAGGGGAAGAGATTTCACTTCCACATATCGCATAATGCAAAATTTTATTGTACATTTTTGCTTATGTATTATACACGTTCTCTGCTACATGACACCCCTTTTTGGCACATGACCACACGCCATCCCAGTGTAGCTTTCTGTGTGAGCTGATTAAATGGATTACTCCATCAAGTATCAAGTAACAATGTTCTTTTCATGTTTTCTTTGAATTTTGCTTTCCTTACTTTGGTATAGATGTTAAATGAGCACACTAGCTATTTTTAGTTTCTCCTGTACAAAGGTGAAGGAATGATAAAATATAGTTATTACAATTGTTCAATTTAATTGTATGATTGTGCACAGATGCAACATTAAAGGATTAACTATCTGAAGTTTTTTGTTTTCATTGAATTACGATTGCGTTATGTGGTAACATTTTTAGACGAGTAATGATAGATGATGGACATGGTGCTACCAGGAAATGGGAAGAAAGGTAGCCCCAAAACACGAAGGGGATTTGTGGACGTAGTTAGCGGTTAGGGAGGATGCGAGAATAATTAGTCAGACAGAGATCATATCACAGAATACATCGCAGTGAAGAGACTGTTTTCGCTGTGCCGATCCCTAATTTGTGGAGCGGTCAAAAGAAAGGAGGAGAAGAAAAAGAAGATGAAGAAAAGAAGAAGAAAAGAAGAAGAAGAAGAAGAAGCAGAAGAAGAAGAAGAAGAAGAAGAAGAAGAAGAAGAAGAAGAAGAAGAAGAAGAAGAAAAGATCCTTTAATTGCACAGTTCTCTTCAGAAACTTGGGATGGCACTTCACGATGAGGCATTATACAATCATACTGGGGGCTGAAGGTTATTACAATTTATTTTGCACTATCAAAATTTGTCGCAGGTACAACTGATACCCCCACTACTGAAGCCCCTTCGACTGAAGCTCCATCTGCAGAAGTCCTGGTTCGTCTCGTCGGGGGCAGTGGACCGTACGAGGGACGGGTAGAGCTGAACTACCGCGGCCGGTGGGGGACTGTGTGTGATGATTACTGGGATCTTGAGAATGCCATTGTTATCTGCAGAATGATGGGGTACGAGGAAGCGTACGAGGCTGTGAGTTTTGCGACGTTTGGAGCCGGGACTGGCCAGATCTGGCTGGACGATGTCGGGTGTACAGGAAGAGAACTGACCATTAACGAATGCTTGCACCGTCCGCTCGGAACCTCTGACTGCACGCACTTTGAAGATGCTGGTGTGATTTGCGTAGAAAGGAATGCCACAGGTAATCCACTTAATAGAAGTATGGTAACAATGAAACTCAAATTGATTAGATGTAAGCCACTTCTAATCGATGTTTAAAGATTGGATTCATGATATGCATGCCCCCCCCCCACAAAAAAAGCAAAATGAATGAAATCAGCTAAAATAAATCACAATGTGAAGATTAGTATAAATAAACACCTCTCGTAGAACCTTTGGGTCAAATATGTACTTTTCGTGGTAAAAATCCGGACGGTTAAACTTCAAAGAAAGTGACGGCCCATGCCTTTTACAATTCGGTTAGTTCCAAATTTGTCCGATTGGCCGCTAGCCGGAGGTCACGCAGAGTTCAGTAGAATGACATATTAGCCTACGTAGTAGGCCACTGACCGCAGCGCTCAGTTGGTCATGTGAACGTATACGCTTAACCCTGTTCTGCAATTTGAGCAAAATTCTAACTCACAGAAAGAACAATTAGTTTTCTTAATAAAGAAACAAGTTCATCACGTACGGATATGTGACTTTCAACACCATTTGTAACTACAATTTGGTAATGAAGGGAAGCGATGGACTTGCGCATCCTGATCCCAATCTTTAACCGTATCTTTCATCAAACATGCTTCAAAACGTGTCATAATGGATGTAAATACATCTTACGAAAAGACAGCTAAAAGGGTTCATATCTGGAATTAATACAGTCTAATTTGAATGCGCTTGTAAGTGTTAGGGTGAAACCATTATAAACTTTTAGTCAGTGGTTTTAATCAAATCGAAATATCAAGGCATGATTGATGGCAATGTATTTTAACTGCACTCATTTCATGTAGGCCTACGTTTAATATATCGAACTCGATTGTGGAATGTTCAAATGGTTTCAATCGATGGATGTTGTCTGCAAATTCGATTACTCATCATGAAGTATATGACTATGAGCACTGTTAATATGAAAAGAAATAGTCAAGACCTTATTAGTCTTACGACTTATCTAAGTTGACGATTAAATATATATCAACTTGGCGAAGAAACACAGCCATATCTTCATGCTTTGTTATTTAACCCCACATATTATCGATTCTTATATTATGTTAGACAATTTTCCCACTTTTGGACCTACAAACTACAAGTTTTACTTTTATTGGGTTCCTCCACATTTTCACTATGTTTAGTATGTCGTCAATTTAAAGAACATAATAAAAAATGAATAAACACGATTTATGTTCGTTATTCATTATATTTGATTACATAAGTTTAATTTTTGTGCATGCAAGTAGATGCACTGCGTACTACTTAAGTCATTGTTTACTACGTAATTAGAAATTGTATCGTTTACATACATTGGCATCACTGATTAGTTAATCGAATTGAAATTGAAATTGAAAATATTCATTGTTATTGTATTGTATATTTCGCATTGTTTTATGTATTCTATGTGAAAATAGGGAAAACAAATTGAAACTGAAATATGTTTTGTTTTTAAAATAAACTTCGTTCTCCTACTGGTGTAGGTATTCCACTGTGCAGTCAAGATCTTACAGGTGAGAACTACAGGGGTAGTCTCTCACAGACGGTATCCGGAAGAACATGCCAAAGATGGACCGAACAATCTCCCCACGAACATACTAGAACCCCCGAGAACTACCCAACCAGCGGTTTGGGTGATCATAACTACTGCAGGAATGTCGGCGGTTCATCTTACACCGCGTGGTGTTACACCACTGATCCTGATAAACGCTGGGAGTATTGTGAAGTTGGTAGCTTTCATCCAGATTGTCTTGAGGATACTCTGCAAGGTATGTACCTTTCTTACTTACTTACTGCCCATTATGCCTCATGGCATGTAGGGCAGCAACAAAAGCTCTCCACTCCTGTCTGTCTTGTGCCATTCCCTTGAGCGATCCCCAGGTCTGGTGGAGGTTAGTCATTTCAATTTCCACGATCCGTCGCCAGGTGTTCCTTGGCCGACCCCGTCTTCTCCTTCCTTCTGGAGTCCACATTCCAGAAACCTATTCTAGTCATATGTTTGGCATGAAGAACCTCCATCATCCTGTCAGTGGCTTCCTTGCGGCTTTGACCACTGCCCGCCAGGTATCCATGGATACACCTGGAAGGCTGGAAGCCTGTCATGCCTGGTAGCGGTAGTTGCTTTTGTTGCTGTTTCCGGAACAAGAGTCTTTTTACGGGACAGGGTTGTCAACCCTGAGCCCAACCCCCAACCTGGAGGACCAGGGGACTATACTTTGTCAGGCTTCTACCTTTCGACCTTTTCGCCTAGGGTGGCCCTACCAGGAGTGCAAGACTCCAGACGGCATAGCTCTCAAAGGTCACTGAAGCACGCAAACACCACCACCAACGATAAGGTGATAGTCTCACGGAGGTGGTATGTTCTTTTCACTGAATATCAAATAGTTTTTGTCACGCCTGCTATGCATATCAGATGCGAGACATAGAGTGCCGCTTTTCCGATGACGACGGCGGCGGTGGCGTCAACAACACTCTTAAAAATCCCGGGTCAGACTGACTCGGAAAAGAAATCCGTCGGGGCACACCCGGAAAAGGAACAATTTAAACCAAATTCCAGGTCAAGGTTGACCAAAAATATGACACCCCTGAACTTGATTTTGAGGTCAACTTTGACTCCTCGTTAACGAATGTGGTTAAACCTGACCCTTTTCCGGGTGTGCCCACCAACGAATCCTTTTTACGATGTCAGACTGACCACGAACCTGTTTTTTTTTTGGTATAATGAGTCCTTATTCCTTGAAACTTGGACGTGAGGGTTATGAAGTATCACTAATCATTTGGGTATATTTTTTTTTCATTTGTGTTTGTATTATAATATGTTACTGTATTACATTTGATAAATTATTCTTTTGTTTAGCACAATCCTCTGTTAAGCAATATCTATTCAAGCAATTAACGCTATTTCATCTATTCCCGCTCATAGATCCCTTAAATGTATACGTATTTTTTCCATCAATGGGATGGATTTTTCTGGCCCGATCTGTGTCCAAATGGAAAGAAACTTAATGAATTTCTCAAAAACGTCAGGACACAAGAGTTTTAATTGTGTTCAAAAGAGTAAATACACTTGTGAATTTATTCATTATGATGAGGTAAATCAATGTAAAAGATCTTTGTCACCAATGGTGTTATCGTTTGACAATATGGAGGTTTAATGTTAAAAATTTTTCATCAACCTTTCATGAGGTACGGTTTTGTCACGACAGACATTGGAAAACAACACATAATCTACTGAAAATTGCTTACAACGTCACATTGTGATTTTCAAATAATTGGGGAGCAGATATCACTGTAAACATTCCGGGCCAGAAAAATCAGGCCAGACTTTTTATTTTTCATTTTTAAGAATTTGTCAAAAATAGAAATGTTTCAGAGCGTGCAAATTTCATGGCATTGATAGATGATATTGGTCATTCTAAAAGCAATTGAACATTTCATTATCAACATTCATCAAAACTGTACACTACCTTTATAAAGTTATTATTGAAAAACGTATTGGCTCCTATGTGAAAAAAAAACTATCATTGCACATAGCATAGTCAACGTAAAGCCCATGTGTAGTTTTGGTGAATTGCAAAGAATAACATTCTTCGTTATTCTTCATTCTAGACCCATTTGATCTTCTAATGCCCTGAAGATTGCTCACTTTGAAGCTCTCCCATTCTAGAGAAACTATATTAAAATATAAAATATTGGGGAGCCGGGGGGGGGGGGATTGGGACCCCGACATTTTCCGTCGGTAATGCACATATTAATATCAGCTTATCGATGGATTACAAAGCAAAATTTGAACAATATTTTGGTAAGTTTGAGGGTTTTTTATGTTGAAAGGACCATGCTAAACTTTTTTTTTAATGATTGATGTAAATTTGAAATAATAAACAAAACTATGGTTTGGCTTTATTAACCCTGTGATAATTTAACCTTTTAGGACCCGAGGAATGCTACACGCTCTCTGCAGGTGAAGACTACAGGGGATTCCTATCCACAACACGGAGTGGTCTCACTTGTCAATCATGGACCGCCCAGTCCCCTCATGAACATAGCCGCACGCCTTCCGACTACCCGGACGCTGGTTTGGGGGACCATAATTACTGCCGCAACCCAGATAACTCGGATCTTGCATGGTGCTACACCACATCGGCAGAAACACGATGGGAATACTGCAATATCGGTCTCCCTCAGGAAAACTGCGACCCCGAACCTACTACATCGCCAGGTAAGTCGTCAGATTTGTTTCTAATTTCTTAAAGGAATCGTATAATCTGAACTACATGATTCCCCATCTTACCGATGTCTCTGATAAGGTCTAGAAATGAAGCTCTGAAAAAATTGCAGTTCAAAACGATTATTAAGTGCTTTTAAAAAGTAAAAATCATTTAGCGACCATTCCTGTTTCCCTCCATAGACTGCTGTGTAGCAGAATTTTCGTCAGCTGACAATAATTCATGTGCTGATTTTTATATGTACATATTTTACAAATGACAGCAATCTGTCTGCAGTTTTGTGTCCTAGGGTGTTTATTCAAACACTGTCAGATATGTCAGATAGCAGAGTTTGACATTTTTTAAATGGGGCTTCCACAATGTTATATAGTGTCTTTAATAGTTTCACCAGATATCTG
>JZLH01S0408906.1:1828-22252 GCA_001188425.1 Eucidaris tribuloides | reverse complement strand
ATCATTTAGCGACCATTCCTGTTTCCTTCCATAGACTGCTGTGTAGCAGAATTTTTGTCAGCTGACAATAATTCATGTGCCCATTTTTANATGTACATATTTTACAAATGACAGCAATCTGTCTGCAGTTTTGTGTCCTAGGGTGTTTATTCAAACACTGTCAGATATGTCAGATAGCAGAGTTTGACATTTTTTTAAATGGGGCTTCCACAATGATATATAGTGTCTTTAATAGTTTCACCAGATATCTGCACAGATATAGTGAAAACAGATTTTTGTTGGTGTGTAAGTGAAAATATGAGCGAAATTTCATATTGCATTCAAAAGATCTAATATTTAAATATTTTATTAAAATAATTACGCTGCGCCCTCTATATATAGGACTTTAAAAAGAAATCACAATAACCATCTCCCACCATCGTGGAACTTGTTGAAGTATAACAAAAATTGAAATTTCATCAAAATACAAGTTAATTCTTCACTTACAGTTACGTATGTTAGGACTATGATTCTACATGTTATTTTAAAGAAGCCGAGTCAGACCAACTGTTTCGTTAAATATCCTATGACAATGTAAATATTTTTCTACGAAACACCCTTTTTTCAAAACTTTAAAATTTTCTGAACCACATCCCGTTCACAGAATTATCTGCAAAACATATAGATGACTTTGAATTCTAATACAAAAACTGAAAAAGAAAATCAAACGGATAGTTTAATAGAAAATTATTTATTTATTTCGTTTTATTTCAACAGGGTGGTCTCTTCAAGACCAAGAGGTCCTGCTCTCCCAGAGAGCCCTGCCAAAATTGAAATGCATTGCTTATATACATTTCTAAAAGAAAATCAATAAAATATGTGCCCTTTTTGGGCCGCGAGAGTTCTTTTCTTTTTGTCTTTCTTTCTATCTTTTCCACCTGTGAAGGCGGCAGACCCATGCCAATCCGTAGTAAAATAAAAGCCCGAGTATATTTTTGTTCGATCTGACAACTCTTCCTTCAATCGTTCACAAAGTATCCTATTATCACCCCAAATATCAGAAAACAACATCAAATCTACTGAAAATTGTTCATAGCGACAAATTATGATGTTTTGATTATTGGACATATACTTGCAGTATGTACATAACCTATGGGAAATGTCCGCCCCTTTACATTTTAAGTAGTTTTTACAAAATAGAATTAAGAGTTTCAGAGCGAACAATTTTCAGGGAATTGATAGATCATATAGATTTATATACAAGTAGGATAGCAAAGAATTTCCTTTTTTTTTACCATTTACGAAAACTACACTTGGCCTTTAACGTATTCAGTTAAGATTCGGATTCAGAATCATATTAGATTCTATTGTCTTCAGGAAATTTATTTTGCTCACATTTTACATAATCATATATAACATATGACTTACATTACATGTGAAAATAACAAAAGAAACATGCAATCTGATTACTTTTCAAATATTATTATGACAGTACCTGAGAGTGAAGTTCAGATTGTCAGATTTGGGATATGCTAAAGAAAGGAGGAGTCGCATAAAGTTTATGTATGATTATACAAGCGAATTGAAAAGGGAGCAACGAAATTTAAAAAAAGCGATGTGTTCTGCAGTTCTTCGAGCGTAGCCTTTTGCCAGATTGCATTGTGACCTAATTTCTAAAAAGTGGGTGTTTGTTTTGTATGATTTGTTTTACCTCTTGAATAACTAAAATAAAGATCTATTTTACCTTATCAGCTCCTGCTACAACCGCTGAACCGGTTGAACCACTTCTTGTTCGTCTGGTCGGCGGGGGCGAACCGCACATGGGACGAGTAGAGATCAACTACCGCGGTACTTGGGGAACGATATGCGACGATATGTGGGATCTAGAGGATGCACATGTCATATGCAGGATGCTGGGATATGAGAATGCAACCGAAGCGATAGATCAATCAAGATTCGGACCAGGTTCGGGCGCCATCTTGCTTGATGACGTAGAATGCAGTGGGACAGAACGTAGCGTAGCGGCATGCTCTCATCTCCCGTACGGAGAATCAGACTGTACACATTTTGAAGATGCGAGTGTTATTTGTAATGAAGTGATTTCACCTACAGGTAATCTTGTATGATATGCGATGTTTACATATTAATGATGGGCCCATTAAGGACAAATAGCATAATAGGAAGCAGTCTTTATTTGGGAATGAATCTATTCTACAATCAAGTGCACTGTCTAAGGTTTCTGCAGTGAAAATGTCGTTAACAAATACTTACTCTTTAAAAATACCACCAGTATTTGCATTGACAAGCAATTGGTTGTACAGCTTTTAGAGGATTCAATATTTATCAGAGTTATATTCTGATTTAGTGCTGGAAAATTCACCTCCATTCCTCCTCGTGTAAACAAATTCAAGATAAATCCTTCCAAGATTAATACACGCCAGTTAGTGTGTAGATTAGTATATGCGGCAACCCATTTCGTTCTTGAAACAGTTTCATCTGCTAATCAACCAATGTCATTGCCTTTTAATGGCTTCAACCATGTCTTTGTCTTTTAATGGCTTATGGTAAAATAAAATATATCAATCGCATGCAGTATAAAATCATTGCGAACCTTGAAATGTGTTGAACGTTAAGGTCAAGTATTTTGAGTTATTCTCATTGAATGGAAGGGCACAATATTTTAAGGTACTAAACATTTAATCAAATGTTCCATAGCATCAAAAGAACTTTTCACCACACTGGTTTTGCTTTGGAGATGTGACAGGACATGAAAGCGATAATACATGCTGAAAACGTATTTCAGTGAAAACTTTATTCAGTGAGAACCATCTTTTATTGAAATCAGAGCATATCATAACCAATGCCTTTCACATATTTTAGTTCTATAATCATGCTCTACCTTTAGATATAATCTGGATAAGACATAAAATATGCAAGTACATATATGCCGTGACATTGCCGTAATGGCAATGGAATTGACAGACTAATCTTCATTTTGTAAGAAATGACACTTTTGTCAATTCCTGTTGCCAAAGTAGGGCATATTACCTGAACGTGCCAACGGGAAGGAGCATTCGGGTCCTTTGGTTGTGCATCTAAAAGAGTGCTCTACGAACTGCGCGAACCAGGCGCCGTTAGCCTCAATTTCAAACATGAAATTCTTACATCGTTAAGTCTATCACGAAGGGCATTTTTACATTTAAAATACCGTTGAAATGTAAGGTTATATTCATATTAGGAGAAATTTTACACTGATGATTGGTGTTAACATCAAGAGAGCTGTGAGCTTTGAAGTTAAGACATTACAAATAAACTATAGTGGAATTTAAAAGATTTGAAGATGCATTTTATTTGCACGTAAGGGAGATCGATATTAATCATATCACAAATTTATTTAATGTCGCCTTAAAATATCTTCGTATATCATTGGTTGAGGAAGAGAGGGCAGAACTCTAGACCATTGAGAAAGCCAATAGAAGGTTGTTAACACTGTACTAACTCTATGGCAATAGCGCCCTTTTCCTTGTCAAAGGTAACACCCTTCTCATTCACAACCAACGATAAGGTGTGTTCACATCTACCAAAGACGGAGAAGGTCGTTAACACTATACAGACTCTATTGCATTACCGCCCTTTTTCTTCTCAAGGGTTCAGAGTTAACGCCCTTTTCATTCTCAACCTAGGATAAGGTGTGTTCAAATCTACAAATGATAATGGAGAAGGTCGTTAATACTCTACAAACTCTATGGTATTAGCGCCCTTCTCCCTCTCAAGGGTTTAGAGTCCTCATTCTCAAGTCTCAACCGAGGATAAAAATGAGTTCACATCTACTAATGATGATGGAAAAGGTCGTTAACAATGTACAGACTCTATGACATTAGCGCCCTATTCTTTCTCAGGGGTTCAGTACCCCCTCTCCTTATTCTCAAACGAGGATAAGGTGTATTCACATCTACCGATGATGACGGAGAATGTCTTAACACTTTACAAACTCTATCACAACGCCCTTTTGCTTCTCAAGGGTTTAGAGTTATCGTCCTCATTCTCAACCGAAAAGATGTGTTCACATCTACCAATGATGATGGAGAAGGTCGCAAACACTGTACAGACTCTATGGCATTAGCGCCCTTTTCCCTCTCAAGGGTAAGAAGTTCACGCTCTTTTAATTATCAAATGAGGATAAGGTGTATTCACATCTACCAATGATATTGGAGAATGTCGTTAACACTGTACAAACTCTATTACCCTAGCGTCCTTTTCCTTCTCAAGGGTTGAGAGCAACCGCCCTTCTCATTTTCAACCAACGATAAGGTGTGTTCACATCTACCAATGATGACGGAGAAGGTCGTAAAGACTGAACAAATTCTATGACATTAACGCCCTTTTCCTTCCCAAGGGTTTAAACTATAACGGTTTTCTTATTCTCAACTGGTGATATGGATCCCCCATGATGATAGTTTGTTTTTCTGTACTTCAGGGAGTGAGACTACGTTACCTGCCAATCAACCCATCGTGCGCTTGGTCGGTGGCAGTCGACCCAGCGAGGGCCGGGTAGAAATCCTGCATTCTATGACATGGGGAACAATATGCGACGATCTCTGGGGCGAAGACGAAGCGGAAATCGTTTGTAAAATGCTGGGTTACTCGGGAGCAGAACGAGCCACCATCAGATCAAGTTTTGGTCCTGGCACTGGTGAGATCTGGCTCGACAATGTAAACTGTAATGGATCCGAAGCTAGTATCGTGAACTGTGAGCACGAGCCGTTTGGTGTCAATGATTGTTCGCACTACGAAGACGCCGGGGTTGTATGTACGACCCCACCTGTTTCGACAACGCCTGCCCCACGTAAGTCAATGGTCACTCATCTTGTCTCCGTCTGCACCTTAAATATTCAATGTCCTTCTTATTTCTATTTCGTTTCTATTCAAGCAACATACAAAACGTCCGGAAAACGATTTCCTTACGTTCTAAAAGGGTCCATACGTTTTCGTTTTGAGGGAGAAAAGTCTGAATAAAACTTTCGAATAATTTATGTAGGCCTATGTGTCAAAAAAAGTTTTTAAAAACGTTTTCAAAACGTCCGCGCAACTATTTCTACACGCGCTTAAAATATTTTACGTTTTCTCCAGGTTTTGGTTACATTTTCAGTATACAATTCAGTAATGTGGTGCTTGAAAAAGGTTAATAAACATTAGCTGGACAGACAAAGTGCCCAATGAGAAAAATTATGAGACAACAACTTGAAAGTAGAATTGACCCAATGAACAAGAGGAAGAAATCTTCGGTACCACACACACTTAGTCATGACAATTTCGCCAAAAATTGTAACTGAATGCAAAACAAAAAGGAAAACAGAACAAAAAGTAGAAAACGTGGAATGATCTTGGACCCATTTAAGGTGATCCCTATATGTCCAATTTAAGGAGATATCTAAATTGATGAGCTCAAATCTGCTTCCAGGCTGATTACTAGATGACGATGAACATCAAACTTGTAGTACTTTAGCTTAGTTTAACCTTTTTTTAACGGGATGTACTTTAGCAGATGGTCTCGTACGCAAGAAGAAGAATATCAAATAAATTTATGCTCAATTATGCTGTTTCCTTCTCGGTATAGCTCTCCCCGAGTGTCGCACAGACCCAGCTGGTCTTACCTACAGGGGCAACCTCTCCACCACCGTATCGGGGCGCACCTGCCAGCAATGGAGCGTCCAGACTCCCCATGAACATAACCGAACCCCCGCCAATTACCCAGACAGCGGGCTGGGCGACCATAACTACTGTCGCAACGTTGGGAATACGGCCTTCACGGCCTGGTGTTACACCACAGATCCTAATCTACGCTGGGAGTATTGCGCCGTGGGTAGCTTCCATTCGGACTGTGCTGGAGATGCTACTAAAAGTAAGAAACTAATGAGAATTCTGACTCCTGTATCACACTATCTTTTTTTAAAAGTAGACATTAAAGGGCAGTGACATGATTGCGAACACTTGAAAATGCCTCAAGAACTAAGTGAGTTAAAATATATACCAACTATACACCAGCTGGAGAGGATATCCCAACTGGAAGGATTTGTCTATAATATGTTTACTTAAGGAGAGTCAAGTACAAACATAATAGTATTTTAATTCTATCGAGCCCCGATATAAATAGAAGCCATAGAGAGCTACACAACGGATTTGCCTGCCACAAGGGATATCGACGTTGGTTATCTTAGAATGAATCAATGTTTGACTACAAGATTTTCACAGCAGAATCCCTGTAAAGTTCACTTGATTCTAGAATATTTTCAGCCCAAGTTGAAGACTACCCCCAATCATGTCATTTACCTTTAACGTAGGCCTGTTTTTGGTCAATGTATCATTATAGGACCTGTGCACTTCATGGATATACCTTTATTGGTTTAACCGGGTCTATCACTGACCACAAATATGATCATTGATATGGAGTGATGAATTGAAGTTGAGGGGCTGATGTGAATGGCACAATGCAATTTCTTGTCACAGTGTGGTTGAATGGGTATTGGCCCATAATGAAGCTCTGACAAACACCCAAGAATGCTGTTATCTGTTTATATATATATATATATATATTATTATTTTTATTATCATTGTTATTATTATTATTATTATTATTATCATTATTATTATTATTATTATTATTATTGCTTTGTCATCATTTGGGATGACAGAGACTAGAAAAGCGAACTTAGCCACTGTTACCCTCAGGCATCCAGTCCCGGGTAGTTTTTGCATATGGATATGTGACCACAACACCGGATTTTCACCCTTCTCTTGGGTGAATATACTTGGAAGATATCATATTTGTCACGCACATAATTCGTGTTGTTTCAAACTCTGATAAAATAATGCTAATGATGATGAAATTTACAACGATATTAATATTAACTTGATAATATTCATATATTTATCAAAATGATAATAAGATTTCAAAGGAAAACAGCTTATCCATTCAAACGAGCATTTATACACGTAATTTTTGACTTGTTCATTTTCTTACAGGTCCTGCAGAAATGTACAGTAGCCCCAATGCAGCTGATTACCGAGGTTATATGTCCACCACCCGTAGCGGGTTACCATGCCAGAGATGGACCTCACAAACACCTCACGAACATACTCGCACTCCTTCCGAGTACCCCGACGCGGGACTGGGAGAACACAACTACTGTCGCAACCCCGATCTTGAGTCGTTCGCGTGGTGCTATACGACGACGGACACGAGATGGGAGTTCTGCGATCTGGGTTTACCCGAGAGCACTCCGATCCCCACGACAACTCCACTTCGTGTTCGACTTGCAGGAGGTGGTGACCCCCAAGAAGGAAGGGTGGAGCTCCTTTGGGAGGGGGAGTGGGGTACGGTCTGTGACGATTACTGGGATACGTCGGATGCCGGCGTGGTGTGTCGGATGTTGGGGTATGACGAGGCAGAATCGACCCGGAGCTTCGGGAGCGGAACTGGCCGCATTCTCCTCGATGATGTGAGCTGTGATGGAAGTGAAGACAGCATCTTAGATTGTCGGCATCGTGGAATCAACGTGCATAACTGCATTCATTCAGAAGATGCTGGTGTCGTGTGTAGAAACATTCTACCGACAACTACAAGTAAGAGTTCACAATATTTTATCATTTATTTACTTCTTATCCAAATTCACACATTTTTTAACGTATGGGCACATGTTGTCTAAATGACACGTTTAAAGGCATCGTATAACAATATTTCCATTTTAAAAATGTGAGCTACATGATTCCTCATGCTACTAGTGTCTTTGACAAGATCTAAAATGAAGCCCTGAAAAAATTACAGATCAAAGTGATCATTAGGTGCTTTAAAAAAGTGAAAATCATTGAGAAATCATTCCAGTTTTTCCCTATAGACTGCTGTGTTGCAGAATTTTCATCGGCCGAGAATAATTCATGTGCCAATTTGTATCTGTTTATGATTTACAAGTGACAGTAAAACTGTCTGAGCTTTTGTGTTTTAGGGTGTTTATATTAGTCCATTCAAACACTGTAAGATATGTCAGATAGCGTAATTTGACAATTTTTTTAAACGGGTCTTCCACAATGGTATATAGTGTCTTTAAGCATGGAAATTGGTCGGCTTCTTTTATGATTATATCACTGAACGTGAAATTTGAAATCTGAAACAGCAACGGCAAATAAACAAAAAAAAGTAACTACCCCCTTTTTCAAAATACCATAACTTTTTAAAGAAACAGTTTTGAGCCCCAAAAATCAACGAGGGTGTTCCTGCACTAATTGACTAACTGCTGTGTAAAAATGTGATTGATACGTCAAGTCATGCATGGGTGATCACGTATAAAGACAAAAATGTCACTTTTCAAAAGTCACATGGGTCATTTTGAGGGATTTGTGATGCAGGATTTGGACAAATTCTGCTTTGGTTGAATGATTTAGCGCTATTTATGTTAATCATCTATCGTTTGACCCCCTTACACTTTTTTGGCACTTTCGCATATTTTACGCTTCAGTGAACTTAATTTAAAAAATTCCACCCTTCCTCAATTTTGAAACTGTAAAATCCAAAAAGTTTATTGAAAAAATTGAAATCGGATATTTTTCAGCGAAATGTATCTTTACATGTTGTATGAACATGAGAGGTTATAACCATGTCATGGTTGAGTGAACACACTTTATAAGTAAAGCAAAAAAGACCATTACTTACCATTATTTTGGCATAAGAGATGACTCATGTGACTTTTGAAAAGTGGCATTTTTGCCTTTAATGCATGCTCACTCATGCATGGCTTGACGGATTAATCTCATTTTCACACAGAAGTTATTCAATAAGTGTAGAAATGTTCCTGTCAAATTATTTTGCTAAAGCTTATTTCGTTAAAAAGTTATGGTAGTGTGAAAAAGGGGGTAGTTACTTTTGTTGTTGTGTTTATATTGTATTTTGAGTATTAGTTAACAAAACTACGGTTTAACTGGTTTAAATAAACAATACTTATGAAGTATTACCAAACATGCCAAAGCAAACTTAACTTGTTGATGTATAACTAAACATCGGTACATTTACCCACCTTTGCAAAGGTTTTAATAAAACAATATAACTATTATGCAACAAACATATTCACTCAGAATTATAATAGTTTTACTGCTATCGCGTGCGGTTCATTATAATACAAGTCCAATAATGTTAACATTTTTCTGTACTTTATATTAGTTCTTAAACAAACTACAAGGTAAATCATATTAAAACTCCTCTGAAGTTCCTTGTAATATCTAGTATTGTTAACATTTTCTATATGTAGTGGTGTTTTATTGAATATCATCTTTGCAGCCCGGAGGCTGAATTGCAATGAATTGACACTTATATACGAGATTAAAAAAAGTTATACGCGTGTGACACATGAAAAGAGAACAAACATAGACAAATTAAATATAATTATAATTATAACACATGGATATTACAGACCTAAGATAAAAAAGTTGTGAATATTACTTCTAAACATTGTATATGTATATTGCTGAATTTCAAAATAATGCAAATAATATTGAATAACTTGTCTACAAAAATATGATTTCATTTAATTTTTATGTTTTACAACTTTATGAAACATAGACAATAATATCTATTATAATTACATATGCAATAATAAATTCTGTACATTATATTACTTCTCAAAGCTCAGTGACATAATTGAGAAAAAGTAACAAACGCCTTTAGAACCAAACTGGATGAAAGATGAACCAAATGTACACCAGTTGCAGTGGATCTTTTGGCTGGAAGGATTTGTCTTGAGTTTGTTTATTTGAGGAGAATCAAGCATGACCAGGCCAGCAGTTTAATTTTATCGGGGCACGATAGATTTAATCCCCATAGAAGGCTACACTATAAATTTGTCTGTTACAATGCATATTGATGGACATTATATTAAAATGACTCAACTTGTGACTACAAAATTTTCACAGTAGAATCCTTGCATAGTTTACTTGATTCTAGAATAGTTTTTACCCCAAGTTGAGGACTACCCCAATCATGTCATTAACCTTTAAGATCAACTATGAGGTAAGTCATCTCAAAACTATAATTACATATGAATGAAATATCCAATGATTAAACAGAAGCCATACCGCAGTGCCAACTCGATCCTTCGGGTGCTAGCTACCGAGGAAACCTGTCTCACACGGTGTCTGGTCGAACCTGCCAGGTGTGGACACAACAATCTCCTCACGAACATTCCCGAACGCCCGACCAGTACCCGACGAGTGGCCTGGGGGATCACAACTACTGCAGGAATGTTGGTGGAAGCTCCTTCACCGCCTGGTGTTATACCACCGATCCCGACAAGCGATGGGAGTACTGTAACGTGGGCAGTTTCGATCCGGAATGTATGACTCAGACAACAGAAAGTAAGTTAACCTGGTGCATATAAGGGAGCAGGGAACAACCGGAACATGACTGTAATAACTCTATATGATTTGTGAAATCTCGGAGGGAACAGGTTACATTCTTTGTAAGGATGGTTACGATATAAGAAATATGTACGTATTATACAAATTTCTGTGATGGAGCCTGTTTGTTGAGCTTAACAAGTAAGTGGTTAATCCCTGGACAGCCATGACCTGTCATGAATAGTTGTTAAGTGTATTTGTCATCATTATATACGCTGTAGAGCCACAGTGAATATTTTGTTGATAACAATATCAATAAAATAATTAAACTTAAACAAATCTTCGTTAAAGTATTACAGTACATATCTATATCTATATATGTATTTAGGCTATATCAGGGGTGTCGATCCTTGTTTCGGATTGGGGGGGGGGGGGTCAAAAGTGAAAAAAATGTTAAAAATTTTCGGCGCGAAAATTTTGCCCGCGAAGCGCGCCGAAAATTTGACAATTTCGTATATTTGATGGTATTTTTATGCTAATTTTAATGGTTTCATAGTGCTTTCCAATGATTTTTAAACATATCCTTGTTTTTCATATTATGAATTTTTCAAGTTGTCAAAATTATGGGGGGGGGGGCAAATCGAAATGTTTGCCCCCCCAATATTTTCATGGGGGGGGGGGGGATCGCCCCCCCCCCTTGCCCCCCCAGGATCGACGCCTCTGGGCTATATTATATGTATATGAATGTATATTTTGCTAATGTCTTTCAATGTTGTAAGAAAGGGGTTGTATGTTCATGCACCAAACACTTATACATGGCACGTCATAAACGAGTCTAAGATAGAGTTTAGATGAATGGTTGTAGTTTAAACTCCGTTCAATGAATTAACATACCTCCTTTCTAATTCTTTTTGAATATTAATGGAATCATAGGTGGAGAAACAAGAAAACAAATTTATTAACCGGTGTACATGAAGTACTCAATTGTTTTCACATAAGAAAAAAAAATCACTTATAAATTATTTACTCAATGTTTATTGTGTGTAAATGTTTTACAGCGTATGGGATGTTCAAAACAATTATATTCCTTCTGTTTGGTTAGGTCCATACGACTGCTACAGTGACCCATATGGAACTGACTATCGTGGCTTCATCTCGGTAACACGTAGCGGGCTCCCTTGCCAGCGGTGGACTGATCAGACTCCACACATGTGTACATGAAGTACTCAATTGTTTTCACATAAGAAAAAAATCACTTATAAATTATTTACTCAATGTTTATTGTGTGTAAATGTTTTACAGCGTATGGGATGTTCAAAACAATTGTATTCCTTCTTTTTGGTTAGGTCCACCATATGGAACTGACTATCGTGGCTTCATCTCGGTAACACGTAGCGGGCTCCCTTGCCAGCGGTGGACTGATCAGACTCCACACGAACACACTCGAACACCAACCGACTACCCCGACGCTGGTTTGGGAGACCATAACTACTGTCGCAACCCCGACACCTCAGACTTCGCCTGGTGCTACACAACATCCTCAGAAACGAGATGGGAGTACTGCAACATCGGCATCACTCAACCCGAATGCAATTTGCCGCTTGCTGAGGCCCGTGTCCGCTTGGTTGGTGGTGGTGGGGTCCCTGGCGTGGGCACGGTAGAGATCTACCACAACGATGAGTGGGGAACGGTTTGTGATGATGGGTGGGGTATCGATGATGCCAATGTGGTGTGCCGGATGCTAGGATTCACTGATGGCGCCATTCGTGCGGTCAGCAGAGCAGAGTATGGAGAAGGAACTGGTCGCATCTGGTTGGACGATGTGTATTGTCTTGGTTACGAGGACGACATCATCAACTGCGTACATTCCGGGTTCGGTCAACATAACTGCAATCACCGGGAAGATGCTGGTGTAGAGTGCATCGTATCAGAACCAACTACGTCAGGACCTACAACAAGAGAACCGACAACGACACCAAGACTTGATGTCATTGATGATATACGTCTGGTGGGTGGAGAAGAACCCAATGCAGGAAGGGTGGAGATCCTCTACAACAACCAGTGGGGGACGATCTGTGATGATTTCTGGGATAGCCGTGAGGCGACCGTTGTCTGCAAAATGCTTGGGTATAGAGGAGCCTTGAGGGCACATTCTCTGGCTCACTTCGGAGCAGGGGATGGACCAATCTGGATGGACGATCTCCGGTGCAACGGGACGGAGACCAACCTGGTGGACTGCCCTCATGCAGGGTTTGGTCAGCATAACTGTCATCATGGCGAGGATGCAGGCGTGACCTGTCTAGCAGAAGAAGAAGGAACTACTCCACCACCTGTAGTCATCGATAGCGAAGGTGAGGAAAAGAGATTACAATGATCTATCAAAAGGGTGTTTCTTGGATTTAAGCTAGGGAATAATAGTTTATTTTAATGCTTATAAGTCATCATAAGATGGAGCTCAAAAACATCTTCAAAAACATCTTATCGGGAAGTGAAGAGAGCAGCAAAGTATCGAGTTAGATGGAGAAACATGGTATTCAACCTTCGTGTCGAAGATGCTACATGATAATGATCATAAGTATCAAATCTTTGGTCGAATGAAATATGCAGTGCCATAATTTCAGATTATCAAATTTTGACGCATGTGTAGTTTATTAGACGTACGGCATATCTGATACCCAGCATGCATATTTTGTCGGGTGACTGGAAAGGGGATTAACGTCTATGTATTCTTTACGGACGTTAATCATTTTTTCCAGTCACCCAACGGTTTATACGATTGTTTGGTATATTTACCCACACGAAATAAATGCACAGTAAGCGAGTATTAGTTTACATCCATTTTATCATGCTTATATTGATTTATGACAGGATCTGATGTTACACTCAAAGATGGGGATGTCTACAGCATATCTTCTCCAAACTATCCCAACAATTATGCTTCCAACCAAGACATTTCGTGGACAGTAACAATCCCTGCGGAATGCCAACTACGGATAAACTTCATCACCTTCGCAACAGAACGAGGGTATGATACAGTACGGATTGGGGAAGGGACTGACACGTCTTCCGTGGACTCAGAGGAATTCTCTGGAACACTTCAGTCGTTTGAAGTTGTCCAAGAATCCACCTCTTGGATACGATTCACAAGCGATGGTTCCGTCACTGAGGGAGGTTTTAGAGCTGACCTACGTGTGGAATGCCAACAAGGTGACCTCAGTATTACGATTATCCGACAGAAGGGCCCTAGCATATGTTCCCAGCAGAAGGGCCCTAGCATATGTTCCCGGCAAAACCGCCTTAATAGTAAATTTTCTCTAATTTGAGAAATATTGCCTTATTTGATATTTGCACTTAACAGACTGACAGAAGGATCTAAAACTATCAAAGTACTTTGATTTCATGTAAAAAGAGCCAATGGTTTTCAAGTTAGAATCACTTTAGTGTTAAGGCCCTACTGTCGGAAACATAATGCTAGGGCCTGTTCTGATGGACAACCAGTGATTATTAAAATAAATTGTTTCAACTTAAAATTGTGTCTATGATTTACACTCCTCGAAATAAACTTATCTACCAAACAATTAAAATCAGTTTATGTTAACTTTCACATTAGTCTTCACTTATCATAAAAACCTTGAGCCTGAAAAGTCAAGTTTCACAATAATCGCTGATAGATTTCAAACAGAATGCACCGACGTAACGTCGCGTACTAAATTTGATTTGTACAGCCGTTAAACTAGGCTGACTGGCAGCCTTGATTCGCGTTTCATGTAGTGAAAACTGAATACCTGCTGATCAAAGTTAACAAGGTCAGAAACTCACACTAGTGCAGTTGAATGATTTTCAAATAATCTTTGTTACATCCAGTGTCTGAAAGCTACACTACCGTTACAAAATATAACTTGACCAATGGCCCGTATTTTACAACGTATTAATCCCAAAATGTGTTTGCATATATCTTTAGGAAGATTAAATCTCAGGAAAACAGATTGGTGTGCAAACAAAAACACAACCTTCAAAACCGCCAAAGACGTAGTTAATTTTCATTGACTTCATTACAAAAAATATTAAACATCGTCTTAACTATGACCGATTCTGTCGAAGCACCTCTGAGAGTGCTTCGGTAGATCAACTGGAATATTTGATCGACAGACTGTTGTCTTATTGTTATATCTTCTTTGATTTTAATGAGTTGATATTGCTTGTATGCATGGACAATTATTTTATGGTGAAATTTGCCTTAGGACACTACTTCGGTAATCCCACGTGTGATGATACAATGCATATTTTACATTGGCTTTTTGGAGTTAAATCTTCTAGTAATTGGTCAGAATCTTTGTGATAAAACAGCATATTAGAAATATAACACAGAAAATTACAGGAGTAAAACTTTATATCCAGCATGGTACAAACTTGATTGACATTGGTTGTTTTCATAGGATGAGGGAGCGCCGCTCAGGACTCCGCGTCACCAGAGACTAGCACTTCTATCGCGAAATAGCTTAACACATTTCATAGTATTTCATTTCAAATTTAGCACACTTTTGGGAAACTTGTGCTGCATTTGTCAGGGCAGAATTTGACAAACTTTGCAAGAGTGTTTGTTAAAAAAAATATGTTGCGTAATCAATCTAAGTTTTGCTATAGTATGAAGATTACCTTTATCATTAAAATGGTCGTTTCTTAACCATTGTAACAAATCAAGCTTATTAATATCTACAAGTACGTTCCTGTACTATTGGGTCCAACTAACAAGGTTATATTTTTTTTCTTTCATCAGTTACGCCTTCTGCACAACCACTAATTGATACTACTGGTAAGTTTCAATGTATAAGGTTGATATAGATGTGTTACATGTATTTTGGTTTTGAAAAAATCTTGCTATCATAATTTCCGATGTTAGAAGATACTGCATTCTATTCCAACCTCCCAAAACGGTTGTTATTTTCAATAAACACGTGTTTTATTAATGTGTAAAATGTCGAAGAACACGAACGGTAAGATATTGATATTAGTTACATATTCGAAAATGTTCAATTGTATTTGTAGCGCATTAATTGTAGGTCTTATTTAAAGAGAATTTATTCGAGATGTGTGGAAAATGTGTGTTAGAAACCATTATTCAGGTTTTTTTTTTTGTATCAATTTATCCAAATATGTATCCTACTATCCTTGTAATTCAATGATTCAATTAAGTTCATACAAATACAAAATCATACATGTATATTCAATCAAGTAGTGCCGTCCCTTGGAGTGGGGTTGGCGGCTATGCACTACCATCGCTTTCTGTCTTGGACCCTTCTTCTAACCTCTTCATAATTAAGACCCGTCCACTTCTTAATGTCATCAAACCAAGTTGTTCTCTGTCTACCCCTTTCACGTTTGACCGCTATCATTCCTTCAAGTAACAGTTTTTGTAATCCTTCTCCTCTCATCATATGTCCAGTCATATAACAATCTTCCTCTTGATATGTCTTTATCAGTTTCTCTGTCTCTATTTGCTCTTTTCAGGACTTCTTTGTTGCTGATTTCATCACCCAGTGATTTTTTGCATTTTACGCAAGCACAGACATTTCAAATGATTCTAGTTTTCGCTCTGTTTTCCTTACATATGTCCATGTTTCTCACAATCCATAACAAATAAGTCTCCACATGTATATTATATGTACACAATAAAATAGATAGTAGTTATGGGGCTCTCCCCCCAAAGTACAAAAGTAAAGATTGTACACTCGATCGCATGATAGATAATGATAGATAATGATAGATAAGAAACGAATAAATTCCAAATGGTGAATACTGTAACACAAACCAAAATTGCACAAAAGCTAGAACAAAAAACAAAAAAACCCCCAATTACCTGTTGAAACCTTTTGTTTCAATTGTAATTACAATTATTGTTGTAATAATTGCTTATACTTAGTGCTTATAAGTTAGCAATAATGTTAGTTTATATATACGGCAGTTTATACTATAACAAAGCCTCTAGTTGAAAAGAACACACAAAAACCAATCCATTAAACAATCAAGATAAATTACCCCATAAAATAAGACTATAAGCACAGTATAAAGTAATATGCCCTGTTTCGACACGCGAGTCTTGTTTGTATTTCTTCACCCTATACAGGTACGAAATGTTAAATAACAACTAATTGACTGAAATGTGTTATTTCAAATACAGGGTGGTGCAGATTTCCTTTTTTTTGCCAAATTATTGCTCATCTTTATTTAGTTCATCTGATAAACTATTTTTCGTGAGTAGAAGTGACACCGATATCATCTATTTTGCTGGAGTATTACCCATTTCAGGGCCGTTTTTATCAACTAATGTAAATTTGGTATGCGCGCGCCAGTTTACGCCCAATTTCTATAGGACGTCTGCGACAGGAAGCTTCTTTACCGCTGGAAAAGCTGAAATGCACTGCTTTGCAGAATTGCTTCTAAAATGAAAACCACTGAAAGAAAATTCACGATCTAGGTGTTTCATTACTTAAAAAAGAACACGTTATCAGATGAACGGAAAAATATTAATACTTCTTGGATAATGAGGGGAAAAATGATAATTTTAGTGTACTGTTTTTTTGTGGGCCACACTGTAAAACACGGTTACAATCACTGTTGTCATTACAGGTTCAGCTGTTACACTCAGAGCAGGGGAAACATACAGCATTGCATCCCCCAATTATCCTGACACCTATCCCGGTCTTAGCCAGGCTACATGGACAATAACCATCCCAGCAAGCTGCAAGTTGAACATTACCTTCCTGGATTTCAATACCGAGGCTACTTACGATAGAGTAGAGATTGGTGAAGGAACCGATCTAACCGTTTCCATGGAAACCTTATCTGGTGCATATCTTCCTCCTCCCGTTATAATTAATTCGGAGAGGTCATTCGTGCATTTCCTTGCCGATAGCTCGATCAACTATAACGGCTTTAGAGCAAATCTTTACGCTGACTGTGAACAAGGTTCGTGACCTTATTTCAATTATAGTACTGTGGTTTACCTGTACCAGTGGCAATGAAAAAAAAATATGTAAAAACAAACCACTGGCAGAAATCTATTTCATCCCCTTGATAAAGTGTATTTCCTTACAGATTTTCGCTGTGTAATAAACCATTTCATTTTCATAAAAAAACGCAAACTGTTTAGAATGTTTGTGTCAAGTAAAGGTGATGATTATGCTTTATCTATACCCTCCCTACTCAAAAGTATTGCAACATACATTATAACGCATGCATTTTAATTTGAAAGGGTCTTTCTTTGGCGATGTCCTAATGAAGTTTATTATTGGAAAATAATTCATTATTTGAAAAGAAATCAATGAATATTCTTTGTCCTTTTTCCCCCAAGGCGGAGAGATTATCAAATGCAGGCGCACCGACGGCAGAATGGCTGAACTTAAAATTTATCATTTTTTTTTGCCTCCCTATAGGGATGGGGTGTTAGTTAACATTAGCATATTAATTCGATTTTATATTTCCATTAAGCGGTTTTGATGGATTGCAAAGACTTCCAACAAACAAAAAATGTCAAAATGTTACTCTGACGCGGTCTCAGTAAGGAGACCACATCCAGCGAAGAAGAAAGCTCTTCCTATCTTCATAAGACAGTAATAAGGAGCATACACATAAGACCTCGGAAGCGAAAAATGTTTAATTGTATGTTCCAGCTCCTCTGTCGTCGGTGCGCCTGCATTTGATGCCTTGGAGAAAAAGGGCGGGAAAAAGGACAAAGAATATTCATTGATTTCATTTCAAATAATTTGTTATCTTTCAGTAATAAACGTCATTAGGACATCATTATAAAAAGACCCCTTCAACTCAAAATGTATGCGTGTATGTTGCAATACTGAGGTGGGGGGGGGGATGTACTTATATGCTTTAGTATATAAGATTAATTTAATAGCGGTAAATTTATACTTGCTTCTCTCCAAGTAAACAGATTTAAGATAAATCTTTCCAATGTACATATTGGTAAATGTTTCAACTCATTTAGTTCTTGATACATTGTTTACTTCTCCCAATTACGTCGCTGGCCTTTATTAACTTAATCTTCACTAGGTCGTAATATCTATTATAATTTCATCAGGATATATATTCTTTTAAAGAAAGTTCCTTGTGATTTTAGGTCCTATAACAGATACGATGAACACGGTCTCGGAAGAAGCCACCACATCGGAAGTCACTACAGAGAGTAAGTGTTCAGATTTTAAGTCGCACACAATTCGTAAATTCTGAAATTAATTACGTTACTGAAGTATGCTTTTAACCAAAAATTACATAATCTACTCAAAATATGCTCAAACGAACGCATAATATTGTAGTTCCGTTACATTTATGACCGAGTTTGACATATGTGTCTCTGACTTGTGCATCAGTATAACTACTGGTTTGCAGCCGGGCTTGGAAAACTCTCTATGGAGTGGACGTGGTGGACACCTGTGCATTTGTGATACAGTCCAATGTTTAGGGAATTAAAAGTCGTAAAAGAGTGCGTACAGGTCCCTATCTAAGGCAATAATCCATCCCGAGAGAATATTGTCCACTGTAGATATGGAAACAGTAGTTCAGTGAGTAAAGAGAATATATATTAAAAGCACGGTGCGGTAAGCTCTATTTTGCAGTATTACTCCAGTATTTCCATGCACTGTATCGCAGCAATCAAAGTTACATGGTATCATCAATTTCTAAAACATAAAATCTTGCCGTTGTGAAATGATTGAACATTCGTCGCAACAGAAACAAATCAATCAGTATGTTACGTCTTATTTCGCTGATAATTATGAAGATCCCAGGTTAATGTTCTTCATATTTGTGAGTATCTCCTTCGCACAATTAAATGCAATTCATAATTCACAAACAATTGCATGTAAACTTGACAGAAAAATGTATATATAAACATTAAAATCATGCTTTAAAACGACATTATAGGCCATTTTTATTCCTTGAAAGTTTAGTTTGATTTTATTTCTTTCACAGCTGGAACTCACTGTAACGATAATCAATTTACATGTACAAACATGGCGTGCATCCCTGCTACATGGGTCTGTGATGGTGGCGACGACTGTGGAGATAACTCCGATGAAGAATCATGTGGTAAGGGCAGGCGTTATAAGCACCCCCTGGGGTGGGGGTACTGTCATTACAAGATGTTCACCATGTGCATGTTAAAAAACGCGTAATAGAGTTGTTTTTCATGGACGGGCGATGTACATTAAGCGCGTACAATGACAAGGGTATCAAAATCGCAAAAATCAGGAAAAAGTTGTAATTTTAACAGAATGCTTACTTATTAATATTTTCAGATTTGAATAATTGTTCCGGGTATTCTAAGATCGAAGGATGATTTCTTGTTTAGATTCGATTTTGAAAGTCCATACACAAGGCATGGTGTACACCTTGTAATGACAGTGCCCCTCCCCCCCCCCCGGAGGGGGGGGGGGGAAGGGGTTATAAGCAATTTGCGTATGTGCAGATAGAGGTCATCAGGACCGAGTTGGGCCAAGCACTAATTAAATGAATACTGTACTGTATTCATGTATTATGTTTACTAGCTGCATGCTAATTTTCAGTTTCGATAATGTAAAAATAAAACATAAGAAGATAATAAGATATTACTAAGTTTAAAAGCCGATATGAGTTATTATAGTTATTCAAAGAACATTGTTTTTGTTTTGTTTTAATGTTAATACGTATGTCTAGAGATTTCTAAGAAATTTAGAATCATACCCACACAAAATAGAAAGCTGACATACACTGGTGGAAAGAATAAATTTTGACAGGCCGAAGGGGTTAGAATTTTTATCTGCAAAGTTAGTGTTTCTTGTTTGAACTTGAAATTATCGTAAGTCGATATACTGTATACAGTAAGTGTATAATATCTATGATTATGATACACACGCTTACAAATTACAAATATATACTATACACGCATCTTATAAAATTGTTCCTCAATCCCTATATAAACTAGTTTAACATTGAGTACTCAATTTATTGTACCAATGACTTAGCATGGGCATAAATCCGGTTTGAGGAGGGGGTTGGGGTTGGTTGATGATCCCG